>JAGKTI010023150.1:0-14936 GCA_018397915.1 Birgus latro
TGCCGTTCTCATGCTTAGCTTTCCAGTGAGATGGAGGTAAGGAGCATTTTTGTCGTCCAAGCTGATGGATAGGATTCGAAGTAGTCTTCGGTGAAACCAAGCTGCGTCATTTCTGTCGGCCAGTGATACAAATCAGGCCGACGAATTTTCATCAAAACCAAGACGATCTTCGTATCTTTCTTAAGCGAGGTTGGGAGCAGTCTTAGTGTAGCTGACTATCGCTTCTTGGAGGGATCTGACAATGGCCAGGAGAGAAAAGCGAGCGATAAATATAATGCTTACATAACTTTGTTGTGCAGGAGGCAAAAATTGTTATATCTAGCCAGTTTAGCACCAAAGAAGGTCATGATTTTTTCGTCAGACGATCTTTTACCGCTACTCCTGTGTAATTTTTTCCTTCTACGTAGCCAGACTGTTTACGGACGGAAACCAAGCGGCCCTAGACGCGCTTCGAATCCAAAACTCTAGTTCGGACTACAAAAATACGCCTATAGATAATTTGGCTGTGTGACTGTGAAAAGAAAGATAAAGGTTTCATATTAATGTCTGTCGACTGCACGGAGGTCAGTTAGGCAGGTAATAAAATTTTGCAGCCATTATCCTCCCCTAACAGTCGGTGTTACAGCCAGGTCCCCAACCGTACTGGTGGGTTAACAGGGACAAAGGGGAAACAAACCGAGTTGCCAACCTGACGAGCAGGAAAATCAAACTCTGGTTTATCCAGCTGGGGTCTGGGTGTGCTAATCAATGTGCCAAGCAGATACCACCAGAGGAAAGATGTGGTATAATCCACAGAAATCAACCCATTTCATGTACAGAATGGGACGTTGATGATTATGACGATGATGTTGATGTCGATGCTGATGATTATTATGAGGAAGTTGATGACGAAGGTGGCGACAGTGCTTCATATTACTCAGTACGCTTCCCTGTGGCGTTAATATATTCGCAAGCAGGGAGATTAAAAGCAAAGACGATGCCTCATATTAATCCGTACGTACCCAGATGGCCCTAATATGTTTGCAAGCAGGGAGACAGAAGCACCAAGTGAGTTACCCCCAGAGAAAAAAAAAAACTTATACGATAGTTGGTGTGCTTGGGAAACAGTGAAAAATAAGGCTTATGGAATGACCAAATATCACGACGATGAGTTGCTATTATTTGGGGGAAAGATGATGCAAATTTTACGTTAAGAAGACCTGGAGAAGGACACAAAGGAATAGAGGAGAGGAGGGAGAAATAAAAGGGAAAGAGAGAGAGAGAGAGAGAGAGAGAGAGAGAGAGAGAGAGAGAGAGAGGAGCAGAGGGAAAATGGGTTGGGGGAGAGAAAACGTAAGAGGAGAGGAAAAAGAGAGGTAGGCAATGAAGGAAGAAGGAATGATGGGTGTGAAAACGAAGGATGAAGAGAGGGAAGAAGGAAAGTGAGGAAGGAATGGAGAGGACGAATCAGACTACAAGAAAAAGAGGGGAGGGGAGAGTGAGGAAGCGAAGAGAGGAGGAGGAGGAAGGGAGAGGGTTAGTGGATGAGGAAGACGCATGCGACAGGAAAGTAGATAAGAAGTGAGGAGAGACAAAAAAGAATATGTGGGACAGCAAGAGGAGGCTTGAGAGGGGAAAGAAAGGAGGTAGACAGTGAAGGAGGAAGCAGAGGAAGGAAGGAATGGAAAAAGAATAAAAGGGAGAGAACAATGAATTAGACGGAATGAGAAATGCAGGAGAGAAGTCATGAAAAGGAAATAGAGAAGAAGGAGGGAAAAGGGATGAGACAAGGAAGAGACAAGATTGTGAAAAAAATAAGGAGGGGACGAAGGAAATGGAGAAAAGCGAACGAGAAGGAGAGGGAGGAGGACAGATATTGAAATTACGAGATACGGCGGTATGAAAAGGGACACTGATTAGAAGTCGAGTGGAGGAATATACGATAAAGGGAGGGAGGAAAGAAGGAAGGAATAGCAGGGTGGAAGGGAGGAAATGAAAATGAGAGGGGAATGAAAAGGTGGATGGAAGGGGAGGAAAGATGGAAGAAGGAAGAGACGAGAAAAAGAGCGAAAGATGGACTCAGAGGGGAAGGATGAAAGAACGAAGGAGAGAGAGAGAGAAAAGTGAAAGAGAGAATGATAAAGAGTGAGGGTGGGCTATGGGGTATGGGGTACACGAATACTAGAGAGATGGAAAACCTGCAAGAATAAGAGGAAGAGAGATGAAGCAGGGAACAAAGATTAAGAGGAAGAAGAGCTGAAGGGTTAAGACTGAGGAGGCTTCGTGAGGTGGGTGAGGGGGTTTAATGGGGTGTGACGGGGATATGAGGGATGGGAGAGAGTGTGGCTACGTGAGGAAGGGTTAAAGAAAGGACGAAAGGAAGGGAATGGAAAATAAAACTTGAATGGAAGGAAGAGAAAGAGATTTGAAAGAGGAAGCTGAGAATGGGGAGCATCAGTGAATTTCTGAAGGGGTTGGGAATTGAGTGAGAAGGAGTGTGAAAAGAAATAAATGAGAGGAAAGAGAGGTCATAGGAAAACTCCCGGCTGAGAATTAGAGAGAAAGACAGGTTAGAGGGAGATAATAAACCCTTTAATGGCTGCTCTATGATAAAATGATCCAGACATCTTCTACTTTCGAATATAAGATCATATTGATAGTCTGACAGGTAACAAATATATTTTTATAAATTTTTGGTATGTTCCCAAATTAGGAACGTTAGCACTTTCTTTTGCTCCAAATATTATCCCTAAAAGAATATCGAAATAATCTTTGTCCTACTTCAATTTATTTTTATATACAGAATGACAACCGAAGTATGCTCTCGTTACTATTATTAAACTCGAATTTATTTAATTTAATTCAATAACTGGCAGCTGGGGGCGCCCATCATTCACCCACCTAGTGTAGTGGTACTCTATTTTAGGTTAGTTCTACAATGAGTGGCAAGTTAAATGATTTCCTGTAAACAAGGACATGACACCAAGTCGGTTGTTTCTCCGGAAAACAACTAACTAAAAATACTTACAAGAAGCCTCGGACCAGGTTTGACTAACAGATGACGACTAAGGACCGCACAAAGGACATGTTATGGATTGCTATATAGAATGTAAGGGGTGTGAATGATGGCGTGAAAAAGAGAGAGATTGTCCAGGTGCTTGAGGGTGGAAAGATGGACATATGTGGAATAACTGAGCCTAAATGGCGAGGTGATAATGTTAGAGAGTGAGAGTATGGATAGGGTACATGAGCGGGAGAATGTGGGAATGAGAAGGAATAGGAGTATGTATTTTTGTGTGCAGGAGATGGAAGAAGAATATAAGAGTATGGATCAGTTGGCTCCAGGATTGTGCTGTTAAGACTGAAAGTAGGGCTACAAATGTGTGTGTGTGTGTGTGTGTGTGTGTGTGTGTGTGTGTGCGCCAACATAAGATCGTGCAAGTAGACTGAAAGAAGAGTTCTGGGCAAATGAGGAAGTGTGCATGGAAAAGTTTGGAAGGAATGAGAGAGTGGTTTTGATTGGTGATATGAATGGATAATAAGGAAGTGTGAAGGTCGACAGAGTAGGTGGTGAGTGAGGTGTGCCTGCAGAAGTGGATGCGAATGGTAGTGCTCTAGTGGACATTTGTGCAGGGAGGGGGATAGTGATAGTCAATACCCTCTTCAGGTACAAAATGATCCACAGGTATATGTGGCGAGTTGTGAGAAGAGTGGGTGGAGAATTGAATGAATGGAAGGCAATGAATGATTATGTGTGTGTGTAGATGACAGAATAAGAAGGTGCGTAATGGATGTAAGAGCATACAGAAATTGGGGAGGTGGACTTTCTGACCACCATTTCGTGGTGGTGAAAGTCAAGGTTCAAACGCAATGGAGGAACAGAAGGAGGGAAGGACAGGAGGAAGTAGTCCATATAAAAAGGGTAGAAAGGTTGCAAGAAGATGGTAAAAAGGCAGAATGTAAGAGAGAAGTGGAGGAGTGATTGGGTAATTATGGTCTGGAGCAGATGGAGGAGGTGGAAGGTGTGTGCAAGATATTCACAGAAGCAATCTGTGCAGCATGTGAGGTGGTGTGTAGGGTGAAAGGGGATACAAGAACAGCATGGTGGAATGAAGAGGTGAGACAAGCTGTGGCACAAAAGATGAAAGCATATAGTTAGTTGATGGGAAGCAAAGGCGTGGAGGAAGTTAAGAGATGGAAGAGAGAGTTATAAGTAGAGAGGACGAGAGAGGAAAAAAGATTAGTAAGAGAGAGTAAGAAGAGAATGGATGAGGAATTTGGAAGGAATTTAAGTGTAAAGTGGAGGGAATGTAAGAAAATGTTCTGGAAAGAGGTAAAGAGAGTATGACTGGATGATAAAGAAGCTAGGCAGGGAGTGAGAGATAAAAAATGGTAGATTGCTAGTGGAGAACAGAGAAAAAGTGAGCAGATGGAGAGCACACTTTAAGCAACTGTATAACATAGAGAAGGGAAGTAATGAGAGTATAAGTGGCTGGGGAATGGCTGGGAAAAGGAGGGAGGTGAGAAGAGAGAAAGAAAATAGTAGGATGGAGGTGGTGGAAGCAATGAAGAAAGTCAAAATGAGAAAAGCCTCAGGAGTGTGATGAAATGCTGAAGCATGGGGGAGAGATAGTAGTAAAATGATATAGAAGATGTGCAGATTGGCCTAGGTGGAAGGTAGAGTCTCGGAGGATTAGAAGTCAGGTATAATTGTTCTCCTGTACAAATGAAACGGGGAAAAAGAAGTGTGTGGTAATCATAGGGATATTTTTCTTCTTACTGTAGTAGGAAAAATATATAGTAGGATACTTATTGACAGAGGAATTAGTTGGAGAGGTTTTAGGAAGGGAAGAGGTTGTGTTGATCAGATATTCATTCTTAGGTTTTTAGTGGAAAAGTTTCTAGAGAAGAGAAGGATGTTGTATGTGGCCTTCATGGATTTGAAGAAAGCATATGACAGGGTGAATAGACGAGGAATGTGGAAAAGATTAAGAATATAGAAAGCAAGTGAGAAGTTGCTGAATGCCGTGAAAAGTATGTCTGCGTGTGCAAAGCTTCATTGTGTCCAGATGATGAACTGAGTGATTTTTTCTTTTTGAATGTTGGACTGAAACAAGGATGTGTCATGTCTCATGTTTGTTCAGTCTGTATATGGATGGGGTTATAAATGATATTCAAGGTATGGCAGTGGATGCTGGAGCAGCCCTAATGAAAAAGGGCAGTGTTTGGAAACTTCCTGTGTTGTTGATGATACTGTGCTTTTAAGTGAAGATGAAGGCTAACTGCAAGGCTTGCTGAGTGAGTTTGGGAGAGTGTGTAAGAAATGGAATCTAAAAGTGAATGTAGGGAAGAGTAAAGTTATGGTCTTCGAGAGAAATGTAGTCAGTGAATGTACAATGAGGTTGAATGATGAGAAATGGAAAATGCGAGTGCATTTAAGTACTTGGGTAGTGTAGTGAGTAAGGATGGAAGAATGAAGAGTGAACTGCTTGAAAGGGTACAACAAGGAAGAAAGGTTGCTGGTTCTTTGAAAGCAGTAGTAAGAAACAGGGAAATGGGCAAGGAAGTAAAAAAGCCACAGCATGACAGTTTTGTGATACCAACTCTAAAGTATGGAAGTGAAGCTTGGACTTGTTAGAAGGACACACATCAAGAGTGAGTGCAGTGAAAATAAGTTATCTGCGAGGAGCATGTGGAGTTACATGGAGCGACAGACTGACAAATGAAGAAGTGAAGGAGCGTTGTAGTGTGGATGTGGATGTGACAGAAAACTTAAGGAGAAATACAATGAGGTGGTTTGGCCATGTGGAGGGGATGGAGAGCGAGAGACTAACGAGGAGAGTGTTTGAGTGAGGTGGAGGAGGGAGAGGGTGAGGGGAGCCAAGGATGAGAAGGAGGGATGGAGTGGAGAGGTATATGAGAGAGGGGGGTGTGACCTGAGACCAGGGCAGTGAAATGGCATTGGACAGGGCGAAATGGAGGCGACTCGTTTGTGGCCACCCCTTGCGGGACATAGCATTCTGTATGCTGAACACTCTTGAAATACAGAAATTACAAATCACCACATTCATCACACTTCGTGCACAACAGCCGTGTGTTCTTCATGCACAGGGTGCATCTACCTTGAGAAAATGTCACCAGAAACTTACTGACTCACTCTCTCATCTAACTACTTTGGCTGGGGGCAGCGATTGCCCTCCAGATCTCTTCCTCATCTCCCCAACCCTTATCATGCCTTGTGCAATTTCTCTCCTGTACTGTAGGTGTGATGTGGCTATTAAAGGATCATTATGCTGGTGGAACATAAAGCCAACTACTACTGCCATGTTTAGTATGTTTGCAACAATTTTTCCACCACCACATCTTCTTTGAACAAAGTCTTGGTATGTAGGATGCCAACATTCTGTCACAAACATCAATGCCTCTCATCCTTTATTGTACATCCAAATGAGATATAGCTGTGAGATTAGCTTGTTGCTTTATTCCTCAAATGCCTTTCTGCTCTATGAAGTGGACTCACACCATGATAGTGTTATGATGATGTGGGACTAAAGGTCTAACTGGCTTCCCGAATATTAAATCGTATGCGCTACGGGAATATCTAAGTTCAAAGGGGGAAGCTAGCCACATCAAGTCGCAAGCTCAAAAGGAAACTAATATGGTATAAAACAAATAGCAATAACAAAAAGGGGGGGAAAGAAATAGGCAATTAAACGATTTAACTTACTTAACCCGCGGCGTCTCATCGACGTATAGGTATGTTACAACGTTTTGTCACGGTGACACCAAATGATATATCCATACGTGATGCAATTGCAGGGTCCGTCATTTGCAAATTTTTCAAATCTCGCGCTTGATTTTTGGTACGTAGGTGCGGGACACCTTCTTCTACCCGCCTGGTGGCGGGGACACTCACTGACCCCGCGTGACCCGCGCGCGGCCTTGTCTCGGCCACTCACTTGTTAGCAGTGACCCAGGTCAGACATGGCGCGCCAAGGTCTTTCTGACACTGAAATTCAAGCCGCCCTGGACGCCTTCACAGGAAACAGTGATTCCTCACTCGATGATGATGTTGCAGACAAGGATTACGTGCAGCCTGAGGAGGAGAGTAGCAGCAGTGATGAGGAGGTCCCGTCCCCGAGGAAGTGGCACTATATCACTTATCGTGGGGCTAGAGAAGGCCAGCCTGCACCCCGACCACGTGCACACACCTATCTCCAGCCCCTAGAGGAAAGGGATGGCGAGGTGAGGCAGGGGGACGTGGGTGAGGACAAGGACGGAGTCGTGGGACGTGCTGCCACGTGGTACAGTAGGGAGAAGAGCTCTCATTGCGGACCTGAAGGGCAGGCGAGGAGGAAAAGCAGGTATGGGCCTAGTGTTTTGTATGGGGAAGGCGGGAGTGGTGTGGCAGGAGTGTACGGTGAAAGCGAAAGTGGTGTGGTGGGAGTGTGAGGTGAAAGCATAAGTGGCGAGAGGGAGGCTACACGACCACGTGGTACCCCTGGTCAGCACGCAGATGAGGAGCCGCTCCCCACACGTCATTTGCTCCTTGATATTCCTAAACTTTCTCCCTACATCCCCTTCATGTTGGAAAAGGCCGGAAGGGGAAGGGAAGGGGGAAGGGAAAAGGCCGAGGAAAGAGGAGTACGAGTGGGGAAGCCCACCGCTCTCCACCTCCCCAACGATGGGGATGATGGGGGCGATCGAAGTGTGACGTGGAACTGGAAAGATGGGAGTGATTTCACTCCCATCATTCACCCTTTCAGTGAGAAGTGGTGGTCTGGCTGCATGGCTCCTGGAATTCACCGAGGCTCCACCAGGGTGGATTTCTTCCACCTGTTCTCCGGGGAGGAATCTGTGGGCCGCATTGTGGAGCAAAGAAGCTTACTTGCAAGCAGCCAGCGCCATGAAAGTGAGCATGAGGGCACAAGGAACAGGCACTCCCTCCGGAACACGGGTGAGATGTTCATCTTTTTAGCTCTGGTTCTTTTGATGGGTATTGTACGGAAAAGACAAATTCCGGCCTACTGGACTACGGACCCTATAACACAGACACCTTTCTTTGGCAAGGTAATGAGCCATAATAAATTTCAGCAAATTCTAAGCCGCCTCCACGTTCCCGATGCCGACGATCCTACAAATGCAAATAACACGGATAGAATGAGGAGAATAAGGCTGGTATTTGATCACCTACAGGAAAAGTTCCGCTCATCCTTCCATCCTTATAGAGACCTTGTCATAGACGAGAGTCTTGTGTTGTGGAGAGGCAGTATTTCTTATTGGCAGTATATACCAAGCAAAAGACACAGTTTTGGGTTCAAGATCTTTGTTATGTGTGACTGTAGGACTGGTTATGTGCAAGACATAGTTTTGTACACCAGTGCACAGACAGACATAATAGAAGATCGAAGTATTGGAGTCTCTGGGGCCGTGGTAAAGACATTGATACAGGAGTATCTTTATCGTACCTCGACAACTGGTACACTAGCCCCCTTCTCACTCGGTACCTCCACCTGCATGACACCGGAGACTGTGGCACTGTCAAGGTAAACCGTCGGCAAATGGTCAAGGTTGGGAGGAGACTTGACAGGAATGTGGTGTTTTTTTTTTCAAGGCAAACAACATCCTTACCACAAAATGGAACCACAACAGAGAAGTTTGCCTCCTGTCGACAGTACGCCGCCCCCTGATGCACTGCACAGACTCCGCCGATTACCACAGCGAGAGGAGGCGCCACATCTGCAAACCGGAGTCAGTACTTGACTACAATATCAACATGAGGCAGGTGAACCAGTCTGACTCCATGATTTCCAGTGCGGAGTGTGCCAGGACCATGATGAAGTGGTACAGAAAGCTATTCTTCCACCTGCTGGATCTCACGGCCCTGAACTGCCACCACCTCCACGCCTTGACTACGGGAGTTCAGGAGACCTTTGAAGGGTTTGTGAGGGAGCTGTCTCGCGAAATCATCGTGAGATATGCAGAGGACGGGACCCAACAACGCCCACGCCCTGACGCTGCCACACAGACTCCCCTACGCCTCACCGCACACCATTTCTCCTGCCTGATCCCTCCTTAACCAAACTGCCCTAGGCCCCAGCCCTGGTGTCACGTCTGTAGTACCTCTAAAGATAGAGCAAGCACTCTAACAAACGACACAAGGTATGAGTGCGAGGAGTGCGACATTGCCTTGTGCATTGAGCCTTGTTATAGGGAATATCATACCTTACTTCATTTCTGATAATGTGATTGCGATATGACGCTCCTAGTGCTGTAAATATGTGATAATCTTGATGCTCAATATAATAATAAGGCCTGTAAATATGTGATAAGAGTTGTATAAAGAGGAAACGGGTGTAATGTTAGTGGAAAAATATACTGTAAGTGGAAAAATAGAATCTAAGTCGAAACAACAGTTCTAGCGAGTTTGCTCAGTATGTAAGTATGCAATAATATGACGCTCAGTATAATAATAAGGCCTGCAAATATGTGATAAGAGTTGTATTAAGTGGAAATGGGCGTAATGTTAGTGGAAAAATATAATGTAAGTGGAAAAATAGAGCCTTAAGTTGAAACAACAGTCCTACCGAGTGCACTCATTATGTAAATATGCACTAACATTATGCTGAATATCATGACCATCATCGTAAGGCATGTAAATAGGTGATAACATTTGCATAAAGTGAAAAAGGGTCTAATGTTACTGGAACATTATTATGCAAGTTGAAAAATGAAATGTTTGCTGAAACAAGATCCATAGCGAATCATGTGTGACCAATTTGGCCCAACTCGCTATGCTCGTGCAATGAAACAATGCTTATTTTGCCTATATTTCTGTATGAAAACCAATATATTTTTGTAGTACATGTTTCTTTGTTCCAAATCAATAAATGTAAACCTGTTGCGAGTGGTTTCCCATAATAATACCTACCATAGAAAACATGACAGCCTTAAGCGACATTGACAGAATATGGTACCAGGTGTACGGAGGCATACCTGTTTTGGGCACTTATGGACCCAGGTGACCACTCTTTTTATGATTTTCCATCGTTTTCACCAAAAGCGGAGGTTTGAGCCAAAAAAAAAAAAATCCATAATTGGTCGGGATTGGGGGGTCAGTGGTGGAAAATCGGTCAGTACGTGACAGGTTAACACTAACTAAAAGCACAAAAGAGAACAAAACTCAAACAGGCTCGAAAAGGATGGCCAAACAAAGACTTGCAGAAGTTATTCAAAATTTCCCAACATCAATAATAAAGGTAAACTAGAACACAGAAACTAGCCACTGTGCCATAAAACCGTTGGAGGTGCAATAAAAACTATAAAATTAAAGATAAGGACTCTTGACACTTGAATAAAATAGGTGACATTTGCGAGAGCAATGGGAATGACTGTAAATGAGCAGTTCGTATAAATAAATGCAATATCAATGAGGATAACCTTATAAGTAGATCATGTGCTGACACTCTTAATAAACAGTAACTCACGTGTGGCAGATATATTACTATGTACACCATCCATCAAAAAAACTATCCTCACCCAGGCGATCTATGGTTTAAGTGTGTGCACTGTTGAGATAAACTCTGGAATTAATTATCAGGCATAGATACATGGAAAAGGTTAAAATCCATTTGGATGTAAGACGAGGAGCCGGAGAAGACGGTGGTGATAGTGGGGCGGGCTTAGCGGGAACGTCTCATTAGTCCAAGTGTGCACCCTGACAGCTCAATATCCTCGCTATCTCCGGCAAGAAGCTCACTGAATGTTATCAGAGAATTCAACTAGGTTTCCTCCGAAAACGAACGAAGTGAAAGGAAATGGAGAGTGGGGTTGACTCTGTGAGCCTCCCTACTGGTGCTGTTATTGTATAAAGATGAAAGAAGGTAGGGAGCGGAAGAGGAAGGGAGGGACGGAAGGAGAGGGGAAAGGGAAGAGGAAGGGTGAGAGAAATATGCTTTGGAAAGAGCAGGGTAGGGAGAAAAGCAGCTGTGGGAAGGTGGAGGGAAAGAGAGAAGGGGGAGTGAGGGTGAGGGATGAGGGAGAAGGTAGAAAAAGGGAAGAAGGGAGAAAGGATAGTGGAAGGGGAATATACTGGTGACGGGGAGAGTGTAAGAGTAGGGTAAGTGAAAATGGTACAGAGGTAATGGAAGTGAGCAAAGTAAAGCTGGTGTTACTGAAGTAAATTTCGGTGAAAGAAAATAATGCAAGCGTGTACAGTTGGGTGCATCTTGGGTAGGAGAGAGAAAACTCAGAGTAAGAATATAGTCTCATCCCCCAAATTTGTTCCACTTGATGAAAAGTAAAGTGTGCAACAATCATTCGTTTTATTTAATATTTAGGGGTCGCAGGGGATACAGAAAGTTATAACACAAGTACATATGCTGAAAAGTTATAGTACAAGCATAGAAGTTCACACTAAAGCTTTCCTTTGGTAAGAAATCCCTTGGCAGGGGTAGGAAACCGATGTTGGTGGTCTGCTATACCACAGAGAAGGAACTGAAGCTGCTCGTCCCCCTTGGTGTGCTACTTGTTCAGCTCCTTTATGAGGGCCACAGCTCGCTCAGCCCTATTATTGACGACGGGGAGCTTGTAGATTATATCACGAGCTTGAGTGTAAGCTGCATTCTCTGTCCAGGAAATGGGGTCATCCTGAAGAAAGTCATTGGGAAGGCCAAGTCTGGAAAAGAAAGTCCTAGTGTTGATGGTCACCAGGCCATCCAACCATCTCCGGAAAAAGCGGCTTTGGGTATTTGAGGTCTCTTTGGTGGTGGCTCTGAGGCTTCCCTGTCGAGAGCGAGCATCATCCCGCACTTTGTGTCAATAGCGATCCTGTCATCGAAGAAAGCAAGACCAACTGCTTCCTCTGAAAGATACCAGAGATTACAGCCCAGCTTCTTCGTGGTAGCTTCAGAGGTTTTCCTGTTTTTTCTTGATGAGTTGCTGCGTCAAGATCCAGTCATTGAGGGGAGACTGAGCCGAAAATGGAGCTGAAACCCAGGCCTTTGAGTAGATGAGGATGGTAAACTGGGACAGATCTCACACTCCACGCTCTTCTGCCTTTGTCATCTGGAACAGCTTCATCACCATCCATCGAGCACGATGTACTGCCCCTGGAGCCCGAAAATTCACACCCTTCATCAGAGTACCGCTGAGAAAGGTAATGGACAGGTGCAAAAACTCCTGATAACCATCCCGTACATGGTCTGACTGGGACATGGCAAACCAAAGGAAATCTTTCCTCACCTTGGCAATTGTTGCCATGGCTACCTCATCAGTATCTGCAGTTTCGAACTTCACTTGATCTATTAAACTCCAGTGGATTCTGAACCTCTTGAAAAGCAAGATATCTGGTCCAGTTGAAGTGGTCCCCATGGAGGCTTTGAACTCTGCTACCATGATCAACGCCATCGCATGGTGCCGACAGGCCACGTAAAGTAAATCTCGTCTGAGCTTTTCTTGAAGGATAGCGCAGGTTCCTCCATGCTGGCCTTTGCTCAACATGGTAGTGTCAAAGCACATGGAACTGATCTGCTGTATTAGGCCACAGATATCAAAGCACTCCATGATGGTGTGGGCTCCGGCTTCTGCCGTCTCAGAAGGAGGCTTTGGCACTCCCAACAATCGCTTTATCCCGAAGCCAGACACCAAAATCAGAAGACGGTCCACATATTCCTTTGAAGTAAGATCTTCCATAAGTGTTCCACCCAAGTGCACCATCAGTTTTCAATTTCCTTTGGCCTTACTCTTTAGTTCTTGATCATTTTGGGCACAAAACTGTGCCCGTCGGCAGTGTTTAATTGATGGATTGATGGTCAGTTCATGAGGGTCATGACCTAAACTAACTGCAGTCTCCATCAGAAGATACATTGCCTTGCCGGAGGATATGTTTGTTCAGTTGCTTCATCATAATACTTCTCACCGCTCGTCGTTTTGGAGGAAAAGGGTCATTTGAAGGTGTCTGAAGTGATGTGGATGTAGTCCAGTTGCTAAATCATGATTTTTAGGTGAACCTTGCGAAAATATCCCCCAAGCAGATTACAGTTGATTTTGGTAGGGGAAGTTATATAGAATCAGGATCTGAATGATGCCCTGCAGGCATCTTTGAGCATTTTGAGAAATTCAAGATTGCGTCAAGATGGCCACCAGAGAAAATCCATACCTGAAACATATCCCCAAATGTCCATTTCTTAACCAATTTTGTATTCTAATATGTCTAGTATTTGGTATCTGAGGTCCAGAAATCCATTTATGACAATGAAACAACCGTAGATCTGCATTCACTTAATATACTTATATTTTACATTCAACAGGTAGCAAAAACAGGAGTAATGGATGGCTGATGGCTGTTTATAAGTTAGCCGAGGTGGTGGTTGATATGAATCACTATTACGTGGCATAATATGACAATATATGCACTTGGCAATCCTATTCATATCCTTTTTGTTATAGGTATTGACAGCAGTTGTTTGCAGAAACCAATGTAGTGTTTTTTTTTCTTTTAGTTATTCTCTTGTAGCATCATGATGATGTGGTCTTGTTTTCAGATTGTTTCTTTGGCTGAAATTTACTCATTCAAATGGTGTGGTGAATGTAGCTAGTGATTTTTTTTTCTTTTCAGATAAAGATGACTGAATGTTACTTCAAATGTATGGGGAGATGTAGTGAGTCAGCCAACCAGGCTTTCTCCAATGCAGGGATAGACAGATTTCAGTGTATTATCAGTGAAAGCAAACAACGTGTTGACACTTTACCAACAGACTTATAATCATGTATCAGAGACAATCAGGCATATACTGAACCTTGTCACTCAGCCTGTGTGTCATCATACACATCAAAGCATAAAATTGGCAAGTTCTTACAGACACGCCAGCAATCTTTCAGTCACTCTCCACTACAGAAAAGAACAAGACCATCTGCCAGCGATTCCGAATTCAACTTTCAGACCCATTGCTTATCCTGTGGAGAAAAATGCACAGAAGAACAGGACACAAAAAATCCTGGTAGGTGGAGGCCTGTGAGTCGATGTCGAACTATAGACTCGGGGCCAATGGGCAAAACATTCAAAGAGACAATTCTTGAGCCGTGCCGTGAACGCAATTATCAGTGGGCTAAAGATGTTGAACTTCGTGTCCGTGGTGCAATGACTGATCTGCACGTGGCTGACGCGCATTACCACAAAGACTGTGGACCTTCATTCATTGGCCCCAAATCACTGAAATGTGTAGGGACTTCGGAAACTAAACCCCAGAAGGATGGTGCATTTGTACAGCTCATCAAAGTTATGGAGTCTGATATGGACAAGTTGTGGTCGTCAATTGAGGTTGACAAAAATGCACTGATAACAACGGTACAAAACTCCAAAGAGGAGCTCTTACTGATGCAATATCAAAGTATTTTGGTTAACGGTTGTTGCTTCTGTCTTGCAAAGGGTTAGTGACACTGTTGGTTTTCAGGACACGCGCCTCCCAGTTGGTGCAGTTTGTGGAGGAACCTGATGATGACTTTCATGCAATTAAATCTGTTGCAAAGCAGATTCTCGTGGAATCAAAAGCCATTGATTTAGACACCAAGAATTACTGCACATGAATAAACGAAGGGATTGCACTTGCTGAATCCAGCGGTACGTTGATTTCCTTACTATCAGAAATTGGTCCAAAACTCTCTTGGTCACTAACTGCACTTCTGACTGGAAACATGGTTACTAATGCAGTAACAAACAAGCATACTGTGTTACAGGTTGTATTGGGAGTTTCAGCCAGAGAGAAACACATCATAAACACACTGCACGACTTCTCAGTGACATTTTCATATGCTGCTGACATCAGCAACTCCCAAGGATTATTGAAGGCTAAAGATGATTTGATTCAAGCAGTAATCGACAACTATGATGCCAATATTTCACCTCCGAATGGTTCAAAAGCTACCCATGCATCGGCCATGCTGATGTGCCAGTCAGT
>JAGKTI010023152.1:0-12641 GCA_018397915.1 Birgus latro
CAGAATGACAGGAAGGAATTGTTCTGACAGGAAAGACTAAAAGTGCACAATTGGTAGAGAGCAAAATGTACCCACTTCCTGTTACTCCACACACCAGCAGCGGCAAGTAAAATATTCTCTCTCTCAGTCAGGGAGAGAGAAGAGCAGCTCCAAGCCACATCAAACACTGAGCCTCAATCCCGTCCATGTTTACCATCTGGTTGAGTTATGCACAGGCTCGCTTTTCCGTCTGGCTTCAGGACTGAGAGATACAGTCGCGTTCGTAAGTATACAAAAATACCTGTGTTGGCTACTGTAGCGTCCGTTGCTGTTTGGATACGGAACAGGTAGTAAGTGAAACGGTTCCACATCACACCGGCAGTGGACAGTACACCGAACAACACCAGCAAATGTGTATACTCACTTGAACGTGGCTGTACAGATCCAAAGCCTCACCACCACACCTTGCCACAGCTGCCACAACATATCCTGTCACACCCTCACGGTACATTCTTCCATCAGGACACCTCGATTCAGCGTCCTTTCACAAACTCACAGCATAAACGAAGAATCGACTTTTCCGTCCAGATACTTTAAGCTTGTTGGTCAAAGTTCAGAAACTGTGTGAGGAACTAGATTTTTTTGATAAAACTGTGTAGACTCATTCATCAGTAATTTCAACGTACTTTCAGCCCAGACGAATATTATTACAGCTTGGATAGCAGCCGTCATAGTGAAAGGGTTATATTTATTCAGTTTTCGAGTAGATCTATCTGTATCTTTCTGTCTATCTGTCTGTCGATCTATCTATCTATTTATTTACCTCTCCATCTATTTATCTGTCTACGAAAAACAAAACTGAAAAGGGCCACGCACTAGTAACTTTGAGCAAAATATCACCGGTATCTCAGGCAAACTAATGTAAGCCAGGTGAGGCAAGATTTAGGAGACAGCATAATCTTCATTCGCCTGAGAGCAACACAGACGCACATTTACGTTTAATTACCCACCCCTCACACACCCAGGGTAAGCTAATTCATTTTCGCCTGCTTATGTGCGAGGTAATGTTTGAATGAACGAGAAGCAGCCTGATCAGATAGCTTATAGTTTACAAAAAGCTAACCCTTATTATTTTTTTCATTAGGTTGATAGCTTATTGTGAATTATATAAAACCACAGGATGTTCAGTGGGGCAGGTAACAGTTGCGTATGATCATTATTTTGTATTTCACAGATACGGCCAATATACAGCTGCAAATAAGTATAGGCTTAGTTTTTCTTATTATCTTGATCTTCGTCTCCTTGGCATTATCTTAGCATTGACAGTCTGAGGAAGAGGGTTCGTTTTAGAGCTTGAAATATAGATATCTTGATGCATTATGAGGAAACTAAAGTGCAGAGAACTTGGTGAACAAAGTGGAGAGACGTTAGTGCACTGTTCAAATTGGAGGATGGAGTGGCTGGTGGTGGTGTGGGTGGAGGTGGTGTGGTAATGGAGGCTTGGGTAGTTGTGGTGCTGTGGATGGTTGTGGTGATGCCCTGTAGTGTCGTAGTGGTGTGGGTAGTTTGGAGATGATACTGTGGGTAGTGTTGGTGTTGGTAAAGGAGGATTAGGTGGTGGTAACGGAGGTATGGTGGAGGTGGTAGTGTTGGTAATGGAGGTGTCACAGGCAGGTGCTACTTGAGTAAGGCACATGTTGACAGGTTACACTATGCAAGTTTCAGCCATTATGCAGTCCCCCCCCTCTCTCTCTCTCTCTCTCTCCCCGCTTCTAATCCCGCAATCCTTCATTCTTAATACGTTTCTTACTAATCTTGCTCATTTCCATCATTCCCCCTCTCTCTTTCTCTCTCTCTCTGTTTGTCACACACACACACACACACACACACACACAAACATAAAAAAAAGCGTCGTGAGGTGTTCACTTACACACACACACACACACACATTTGCACCCACTTCACATTTTCCAAAATATAAGGTAATATTGCGTATAATGTTAGCGCATTTCACTTGCAAATAGCGGACATCTGACGCATTGCCTAAAGATAATTCAGACACACACATTTAGAGCTTTGTTTTGGAATTCAGAGGATAATTTATGAGTAGACTGCATTTATTTTGTCCCTGTATTACTGAAGCTCTTTGATGGAGTACTAAAGAATTCCTTTTATCTCGCTTCTACCCGATTTTTTTTCCCCTTGCTTGCACCAGGGAATTTTTTCAATTTAAGACAGACCTTTAGTAGTTAGGGGATTAATGAAGGATTT
Organism: Birgus latro; assembly: GCA_018397915.1. Lineage (NCBI taxonomy): Eukaryota > Metazoa > Arthropoda > Malacostraca > Decapoda > Coenobitidae > Birgus > Birgus latro. Next base: position 2,251 of record JAGKTI010023152.1, read on the forward strand.
TTCTGACCCCTTCCAACTAAAAAAAAAAAAAAATCCCTCCAAAATTCCCTAAAATCATTAGGATGTGGCAAGAACAAGCTGCAAAGATCCCATCATTATGAAATTTTTAATGCAGTTTACGTTTTTACTGACGTGTAGCTCACAAAAAAATTACATGGCTGCTGTGATATGAAGCAAGAAAATTTAACTTTCATTGAGTGAGTGGAAGCATTACTGTGAGGCAGAGGACAGGGATTATGACCGAGGTGATTTAAAAAGGAGAAAAAAAATGTTACTTTCTGCTACACTGGCTGGGTGGAAGTACTGTATTAGTGCTGGGCAAGCGGGCGGGGATGTGACCTGGATGCGGGGTGCTGGTAATAGGCTTTGATGTCCCGTCCATGAAATCTAGCTAAAGGCGTGTATAGGATTGCTTGTAGTCTTTTATCCTCGCTTATACGCCTACTGTTCTAGAGAGAGAGAGAGAGAGAGAGAGGGGCCTTCACGTGGTAACGCCAATACAACCAGGCGGTGAAGCTCACACACACACACACAGCTCGTCCTCCTTATCTGGGGGGCATTGGGAAGTAGTTGAGGGACGCTTGTATAAATAGGCAGTTGAACGACCTGGTTATATCGGCGCCACCAGGTGAAAGCGTCTCTCTCCAGCACCAATGAGTTAGGCTAAAACCATAATCAACGCAGTGGAAATTCTGGGTGGGAGAGAGACACAGGTTGACTTCTGACAATTCCACCTGTAGCAATGGATCGTCTACCTAAGCAGCGCAACTTAAACTCAAGAAGCTATTTGAATACCACCCGACACCTTCAATGTGAGCCAGTGCCAGGAACGGCCTTTAAGTGCCTCTCACGGTCACTCGCAGGGGCCTCCTCAGACCACTACATAAATAGGAATGGAGGTTACATTCTAGGACCTCCGCCAGTTTGCATAAGAGGATACGTGTTGCACTCAGAGGAATGAAATTGTATGTGGTGGCAGCAAGAAGAAAATGTTTGACTGGGATATGCAACTCTAGAAAGGGTTAACCATCCTTCCACCCATCCATCCATATCCATCCATCCATCCATGCACACACACACGCACACATACTCCTTTACATATTCAAAGCGAACTCTTTTTTTTTTTCGTCCTATATGTCTGCATTCTTGTGTCTGCTTCTCCCTCATCTTTATAGTTGCATCTCTGCTTTTTATATCTACGACTATACGGGTATCGGATTCCTCCTGCTCAGAGATCACTGTTCCATCTTTCCATTTCCCATTTCTGCATCCCTTCTGCTTATAGTTCCGTCTTTCTGCTTTCCTGTTCCTGGTTCTCGATTCGGTTCTGCATTTCTGCTTGCCGGTTCCTCTGTTTAGATCCCCCTTGTTTATAGGTCTACATTTCCGAGTCTTGTTCCTTTATCTGGATGTTTAATATTTAGAATTCTACATCCCTGCAGTTTTGTTCCTGTATCTAGACCTCATCTCATAGTTCTACAGTTTCCCATGCTTTCCTGTTCCCGTTAATACCTCCACATCTTTGCTTCCTCGTTCCTGTATTTCCACATCTCCGCTTTACTCATCTCCTTATCGTTCCGTATCCCTGCTTTACTGTTCCTATCTCTGCCTCCCTCCCACCACAAGGGCGGGTAGGAAGCAGAAGCCACACACACAGCCGGCGGAGGACCTCGGAAACCCAATATCGGGTATCGGACGTGCGGCTGTCATGCAGGTGGCCACTCCGTCTGCCTTGCCTATTGTCCGTGCGGCTGGGGACTGAGGCTACACACTGGCCTACCTGCATGTGTGTGTGTGTGTGTGTGTGAGAGAGAGAGAGAGAGAGAGAGCTGTCTAAACTGAATGTACTGTAGGGGAAGTGTAGTTAAACTGCGTGTGATAATTATTACTTTCTTAACGTCATCATCATCATCATCATCGTTACTACTACTACTATTTTCATTATTATTTCCATTATTATTATTATTTTGTGCCTGAACTGGGGGCTGGGAGACGGTTAAATACAATAATTCAACATTAATGAGAGAGAGAGAGAGAGAGATGATTAGTAGTAAGATTTATTGTCATTTTCTCCTCTTCTGCCACATCACAGGAGACATCGCCGCTCCCTCCTTTTCTCGCGTCTTTCCTTCTTCTTTTTCCCTGCCGGCGAAATTCAGATTCCTCCTTGTATATTCTCGATTCCTTCTCTTCTTTTTCTCTCCAGGTTGGGAACAGAAACTTGTTGGGGTTAGTTTTGCTGGGTTTTGTTGTGTGAGTCTGTTCTTCCGGGTTTCAATGGCTGGATTATGTGCGGCCGAGCTTGTACATTTAAGAGTAAAAGTTCCCGTTTACTCTGTTCTCTTTAACATGGCCTAAGTCTACCTCCTCTGTATCTTGAATTCTGCGATGTACTGAGAGACTATGCGCTTTTTAAACATTCTAATTTGGCCCAGATTTTCGTCCTTTTGCAGCTTATTTCACATTGATTAGTGGCAGAAAAAAAGGCAATACTATGGCTCTACATCCTTTCCATGGCATTTCTTCGTGAGAGACATTCTAGTGCTTATGTATTCCTGTAACTCAGCATTCGTGATGGAGAGAGATAACGATTTAAGCCATGTCAATGTAAGAAAAATATATAGTAATAGTTGCAGTAGTGGTAGTAGTAGTAGTAGTAGTAGTAGTAGTTCTTGTTCTTGTTGCTGTAGCCCTAGGTTCATCTGAAATTTAAACCCAGTGGACTGAAGGCTTGAGATGCCCTCCTCCTGCAGTCCACCATCCTTCTTCCGCGGGATTTGTGTGGGGGGGGGGATGAGGGACATTTATATAACCAGTCCTTGAAGTGGCATGGTTATATCAGTGCCACCACACGAGGGCGTCCGTCTCGAGAACCAATAGGAGACTAATGCTAGAATACGGTGCTAGTCACGAGGAGGTGCTATGGATACTGTCTTTTTATGCTATTGAAAGAAGAGAAATACGATACAAAATGGTCAGAAGTCTCCTCCAGTTGAAAATGAACGAAGAGCATTATACTTCAGGTATGGCCGTCACTTTCCTTTCTGAAGCTTCGTATCAGACAACATTATCTACGGAGAGAGAAACATATCAGACCTCTCTCAGCTTAGGAATGTTAGCCAGATGAAGAAAGTGATAGAGACAGAGGAGGTGAAATATTTGATGAACATCTTCCCCCGACTGCACAGATGTTGACAAGAATATCGCTTCATTTTCAGTCGAACAAATAGGACATTCCTACACAATATTCTGAAAGGTTTGATGGGTACGGAGATAGCATTATTGGTTTTCGAAAGTAAATGCTTAGTGTCTCGTTATTTATCGTAAGGAGATATAGCTATATTTATGTCTGAAGATGCAGAGAAGCGGATGTAAATGTTGCTTCACCTCCTAACTGTGCATACGGAGACAGTGAGCATTGATTCTCGAAACTCAATGATGCTTTCTTGTAAACCTAATACATTTTTTAGAATATTATGTAAGGATTTAATATACTGATATTGGTGAAGCGATACCTCACTATATTGATTTGGTGAAACGATACCCCACCAATTATAAGACATGTACTATCGGTTTAAGGCATGAAAGGTAAAAATATATGAGTAAACGCAGCGTCTTCAGGTGGGTACCGTGTCGCAGCCGCTAATTAGGTTTCTTACGTCGGTACCTCCCTAAGGATTTAATGAAGAGTGGCAGAGAGACGGGAGCTGGAGCGGGTTAGGTGATTGTGATGCTTCCACACTATAGTTCGTTCATGTTAACCTGACTATTTTTCGTGGTTTTCCAACTAGTTTCCTATAGTTTGGAGGCAGAATAGGAAAATACTGCATTACGACCTAGATCCTTTTCACAGCATTTCTTCCTGACCAGCCCTAAGTTCTTGTGTTTATCCCCTGTCTCAGCTCAGCGTTCAAGATAGAGTTGTTTATTATAGATCAAATTAAAGTGAAGAGAGTATACCATCCGCTTATAACCACTGCTACTCTCACAGCCACCATAACCTTCACCCGCACTCCATCACCACCACCACCACCAACAACAACAACAACAACAACAACAACAACTGGGAGGCTGGCAGAGGTGTAAACAGAGGCTGTGGTTGTTTACAGCTCCACTTCACCACCGTGCATTACCAGGATATTTTATTGTCTGCCACCATTACGTTTCCCCTTTGCTCATAATGCAAACAGACAGACAAAAACCGGCACGTCTGAAGGCTGATCTCGACTGAATGATTGTGGTATCCCGCTTGGAATTACGGTGTAGCCATTCCTAAAACTGTAGAACATTGTGCTATTCAATATGACACAGTGGACGAAGGAATCTGACAAATATTTGAGGACTGTGAATCTCATTGGTAGCTATCCAGCCTTAGTGATGAAAGGGATGTTATGGACATTCCTCAGTTTCGTAATATCTATCCATCTGTCTGTCTGTCTATCCATTATAAATTCATATTATAGGAAAGACTATCTGAAGACGAGAGATTAAAATTAGAAATAGTAAAATTTTGTTCCCTAATGGTACTCCTATAAGATGATCAAAATCGTCTAGAGAGACGAAAAAAAGAATAAGAATAGATCATCGGACAGAAGCAGTTATCCTTGTTGCTTGATTTCATTTCGGTTCCACTGGCACCACCCGTAATCAGAAATATTGAGGAACTTCAATAATTATTAACTTTTATTCTGTGACACCTTTTATTGCTTAATTTTTTCGTACTGTTATTAGAAAGTAAAGGTAAGTCCCATCTTTCGACATCGCCAGTTTCTTACAAATGTTTCCTCTATTTTCTTACGGTAATATCGAGGTATATGTGAACTCATCGACGTCCCTAACGGGAGCATACCCTCTCTCTCTCTCTCTCTCTCTCTCTCTCTCTCATCGATTTTAGGTTCATTAAGTTAGGGGAGCCGGAGTGAAAAAAGACTACAGAGGGAGGGAAGTGAAGGAGAGAAGCGTAAAGAGAGAGACTCGAGAGGNTCTCTCTCTCTCTCTCTCTCTCTCTCTCTCTCTCTCTCTCTCTCTCTCTCATCGATTTTAGGTTCATTAAGTTAGGGGAGCCGGAGTGAAAAAAGACTACAGAGGGAGGGAAGTGAAGGAGAGAAGCGTAAAGAGAGAGACTCGAGAGGAGGGGAGGAGAGAGGAGAGATGATGAGGCGAAGAGAAAGAAAACCACAGCTACACGGCCACCCAGTTCAGGATTTAACCCCTGGGATTAGCGCATTTTTTCTAATCTAAGCTCGATCCCTAACTCCTTTCCTCTCAGTGTAGTCAGATTGGAGGGTTGATTTTGCTAGTGATCAAGGAGACCCATTTCTACCCCATAACAAAAGTTCATTGAATTTTATGCAACTATAGATCAGTATTGAGTCGTGGGAGTGGACCAGTTCTGTCTGGTGAAAACACATCCACTGTAACACCCTTACACTCCCTCCCTATGAACACACATCTTAAGAAAAGCAGACTGTGAGAGGTTTGAGTGGAGAGGAGAGAGGGCCAGAGATGATGACACAGGAAGGGAGAGTGGACCACGCATTGACTAAAAAGCAACCCAGCTTTATATTCCAGCCTTTAGCCGTTAGTCGACGGCAAAAACCACGCCTTAGTTGAAGAAAATCCAGTGGGAGAGTCCTGGTGTAGTGACTGACCTTCCTGTTGTTGATACTGGGTTACTGGAAACTACTTTTAACGTTAGGCAAGAGGTCACGTCGAAGCTGAAGAAGATTGTCTGGTGGTAATGATGATGATGATGATGATGATGACAGTAATAATAATAATAACAATAATAATAATGACAATAATAATAATAATAATAATAAAACTTAAAATTTCTTGCGTCTTGAAAATGTTATTTCCCACTCTCCCACTGTATCAACGCAGTCCGGGTCTGAGCAAACTGTGAGAGACTGAAGAAGAGAGGAGAGAGAGCGAGGAATGACGACAGGAAGGGAGAGGGGAATGAATACACAACCACCCAGGTTTTCATCTCATCCCCTTATACACACGCGAACACTCCTGCAGTATGAAGGCACCCTTGGAGAAGCATGTAAAGATGATGAGAGGGTGAAGAGGAGAGGCTGAGAGAGAGAGAGAGGAGAGAGAGAATTCATTGATAATACTGAAAGACGATACTAAACCTTTTTTAAATACCATACTTGACTTCATGCAAAATACAATATCTATTTTTACATGTTTATCTATTTATTTACCTGGTTCGAGATAATTGCCTTGACTTTTTTTTTTTCCAGGAACAGCGAATATTTTGCGCTACGGATCCGACAGAGCTGTAACATAACGAGCTTACTCAGTTATTTAATCTCTTGTGCAACCAAAATTTTGATCAAGTAAAATCCCATTACGACTTTAGGTGTGGTGTGTGTGTGTGTGTTTTGCAGATTGGGAACAGCGATGGAAAATTGCTTTTGTAATCAGTGCGGTGTTTCACTGACACAGCGAAAAATGATCATTCCTATCACCTGACAGAGTAATTAAGAAAATCCATATCATTATCATAATATGGTTATGCACGGCTATACTTGCAATCTGTATAATCAGCCAAAACCATGATTTAAAATATAAGTTGCTGAATATTCTGTTTTAACACCTTCTTGACATCTCCCTATTTTGATCAGTTCACCGCCAGACGATTTATTTCAGCCTTGGAAGGAGGTTTGATAATATAAAGTCTCGTCTAAGCTGAAATACGTTGGCTAGATATAGTAAAGTCCCTCATCGGCTTGAAAGAGTTACCGGAGACTGACAATCCACAATCGCTAGATGGTAACATGGTCTTACTCTCGATCTGCATGCGTTCATAGCCTAGGGTGCGCAAACCTAGTCGTGGTGGACATTAGCAGTATGTCCTTTAGTATGTTTAAATATCTTCACACCTGTTTGGCTAATATCGATGACAGTACAACACACACACGCACACACTCACGTAACTAATACAGTGCTTCTATGTCCACTTGCATCTTTCTCACTACTGGTTCTCCTTTCTGATTCGTTCTTGGCCAGCATGAGTGTATTAATTAGGGCTTGCACTCTCCGTCCGAGAAGAGAGTTGAATCCTATAGTGAACCTCATTATTGATTATGTACGCTTTTTTTTTTTTTTTTAGTCAGAACAGTCACTCTCAAACTTAATACAATCGCTAGGATAAAATAAACAAGACATGCTTTGAGTGCAGGGGTTAAAATGAATTAAACTAGTGTCTCCCATATACATCAGCGCCTCCACACCATAACAAAGCTCCACTGCCGACCAGACCAGGCCAGCGCAGTGTGTCGAGAGCAAACATGTCATCAGCCTCTCACGTTTTCGCAAGCAAACTTCAGCTGGCTTATGTTGACTCCCGGGAGACCAATTTCCATTCGGCGCTTTTATGCTACCAATGTGGAGGTGACTGAAGGCCGATGGCGGGTGAGGGTTGTGTCTGATAACATGGCCAGGCTTATTCAGGACGAAGGTGCCGCTCCCTCGCACTCATGATTGTTATTTTATTATTGTTATATTATGGAGGAAATGAGTGTACATCTTACCTTGAGGATTATAAGACTCATGCTTAAGGCGAATTGGCTAAGCTGTCCAATTCACTTACAAGACCTTCCCGGTGATATTTAGATCGCCCCCACGCACCCATTCCCTCTCACCACCAGTCCACCAAGACCACTCACTCCCACATTACCTGGCCTTACCTCACCGGCCCCGACGCACTGCTAAGTCACCTGCGTAATGGTCGGGGAAGAAAGTAGCACGGAGAGTTAAAGAGAGTACGAGGCTATACTACATGGGAGAGAGTGCGATATATAATAGGTAAGGGGCTATTTTGGAGACAGTGAGTTATATGTGGGAGAGAGGGAGGCTCTGGGAAGGAGCGCGAGGTATTCAGTATGTGGGGGAGAATGAAAATATGCAAGAGACGTGGGAGATTAAATGTGGGAGAGTGAGTGGTATGCATGGGTGTGAATGTATGGGATGGAGACGGAACTGTATATGCGGGAAGGAATGGGAGATCAAGTGAGAGACTGAGAGACCAGTGTGGGAGAGAGAGAGACTGATAGGAGACTGGAGAAACAGTGTGAGGAAAATTATGGAAGGCAGCATGCGAGGTGGTGTGGAGAGATAAGAGAAAAAAATTAGCGAAAGGCCAAAGGGAAAATGTGGGGTAGCGTGATGAGTTATAATATTACGTGATGTGAAGGATGATAAAGTGTGGGGAAGAAGGTAAACATATGAGAGGGGTGAATTAATATATGCTTTAAATAAGAAGGGATCGTATTAAAATAACACTAAGGCTCCTATAAAACTCTTAGCTTAATAAATTCACATGTTAGCTGAAACAGAGTGCTGGAGCTGTCAGGACGATGAGAAGGTTAATGGTGGTAGTATTAATTAGGCTCCTATGACTCACTCTCAGCTTAAATAATCTGACGTTATCTGGCATGAAGTACTAGAGTTTTCCCGATCATGACAGTGTTAGAGTATAAAAGTGGAAGGAAAATCAAAATGCATACTGTATATATATCAAGTGGACAATAGAGCATATGAGAGCTGGGTGACTATGTAGGTGGAGGGGGCGATGACAAACGAGAGAGGAGAAACGAAATATATGTTTGAGGATGGAAGGGAAAAGAATTTTAAGAGAGGATTTATATGGGAAAGGGAAGGGAAGGGACGAGAAGTGAAGGGAAGTGAGGACTGTTATGAGAGTAACGAATTGTAAGAGTGAGAGGAAGAGGCAGGCTATGTGGAAGGGGGGAAAAGTGTATCCGTGAATGCAAAGAAAGAGGGTCGGGGAGAAGCAACAGTGTTTCCTGTACTGAAGCTGTTTCACTGTTGCGCCACGAAACTTGGAAACAAGAAAGGCGACGACAGAAGTAAATGATCTTTGCTTGTTTTTACAGCAGGTGTCATACTGTACAGACACAATAAACACAGGTGTAGAATCTATTTCCAGTAACTGTTAGCAGGATAGGTCATCAGATCCTGGGTAACGATACTTGTTATTATTTATATTCTCTCTGACAAGGAGAATATGTTCTTACCCCCTGTTTGTTTTGTTAGCAGGATTCCTCAAAAATTGAAAGTGAGATTTGGACCAAATTTGGTGGGTAGATAGTCCATTACCTGGGGAACAGTCAATTAACTTGTGGGGCCGATCCGAACCGTACTTCAGATTTGGGTTGCAGGAAACACTTTGCGAAACCCTAATCAGTGATGAGAAACCCTAACCCATTATGAAGAGTGGTTTAGAAATTGCGCTTCCCTTGTTTATAAAATGACATGTTTCTTAATCCACAAAATTAATTTTTAAAAGATGTTGGAAATGATCCCGATGATGCCCCTGTTTGTGAGATGTGCTCCATTGAATGCCCCTCTAGTATCACTTATATTCAACTAAGAGCAATGTTCAAAATCATCTTAACATCCATGCCTTGCGAAGAGTTGAGATTTTACTTGATTCGAAGTAAGGGGGATTCATTTTATTCGCCACCTTGGTCTCACGTTCGGTATCTTCAGTTCTGCTTCAGAGCACAGTTCCGTGAAAGCCAACAAAATGCAAAATAAAGTGTAACGTAATTCGTAATCGTATTTTTAAGTGGCAAAATACATGAAAAATCTCAGTCGTCAAAATGAAATAAATCTGCCACAATGTCTGGCAGTGTCCTTCAACTACGCTCATAGCTTGCCATCTTGCAGGCTGAATAGTTACGAAGATTATTTTTTATTCATTTATGCTTGTACAGTACATTTCACAACTGAACATGAGTGAAAAATGTTATGAATAGTACTATTTCTGATAGTAATAACCTGTTATGGAAGGCTTATTTACCTTAAAAAATACGTAAGGTATATACAAAATGCAAGTTGTTGTTGTTGTCGTATATTTTCCCCAACCTGTGGGGACACGGGCAAACAAAGATCCCATCAGGGAAAAGGCAGAATAAGGCTCCCCATTGGGAGCGTAGCACGGCAGGCACTCAGACTGACGAGAATGGCGAGAAAGGCAGGGAAGAAGACGTGAGCTGGCGTTCGATGGTATGGGGAAAGCCTGGCAGATCAAGGCGAGATCGAAGCCCTCGAAGACTGATCTTCCCAGTCTGAGTCCTGACCTTGATCCGCCAACAGATCTATGTCCCCAGAGTCTTGAAGGGGAGGCGGATCTTCCTGAGAAATCCCGGAAAAGACCTGCTCAAGGGCTCGGGCGATGATCTGGGCAGTTTTGGGGCTAGCGGATCGAGAAGCCGAGGCCGGGGATGGAGTCGAAGCAGCAGGGAGGTCCACTTGCACAGCAGCAGCAGATGGAGAGGGGGAGGAAGGGCCCTCCTTGTCCAGACAGACGGACAGATCGGGGGAGGCAGCCCGTTTTCTCCCAGCTGCTGAAG
>JAGKTI010023153.1:0-14935 GCA_018397915.1 Birgus latro
CCATAAAAGAACTTTCTTATAGTTGAGATGCTGTCACTGTTAATTCGCACCAAGACACTGCTCTTAACATCAGAGTAAAACAGAGACAGGATGGATAACAAGTACAAAAGTACTAGATACAGGAGCTATGGGGCCCTTCGGTTAAAGCCCCTTGGTCTGGTGTGCTGTGCGAGGGTGATATGGTGTGATGTGCTGTTCTGTGGTGTGGTGTGAAGTGCTGTTCTGTGATGTGGTGTGGTATACCTTCGCTAAAGCCGCTAAAGTCTACGTGAGTAAAACACCTCGCGTCCGAAATCGTTAGCGTGCAGACAACTGCTCCTAGAGATGCTCCCTCATCTAGAAATACATTCGAGATGGTTGAATTTTCGTGGACGTCCGGGGGCATCTCGAAAGGTGAATTAGGTTTTAAATAACAGTTACTGCTATAATCGTTATAAATCAAGCTAGTGTTGTAAATCACTGTCTATTACCAGAAGCCATAATCCCGTAATGGGTGGCCGTTTGTCTTTGGGTTAGTAATTTTACGGGGAGGGACACTAACCCTCCGCCAACCCACTTGCTGACACGTGTTGGTTGGTTATATGGTTACCACCCGGCGTTGTAAATGGTTTCCTGTAAATCCTGACTTACAGGAAATCAACAGGCTTGTCACTCAAAGTAAAGCCACCTGAAAAGGAAAGAAGTGCACTAAAAAGTGACAGGAAAGGAAAGAAAAATAAGGAGAGGAGGGCAAACAGAAAATGAATGATGAAGGTGAAGGACGACGTAGGCAGCACTGCATAGTGAATGAATACGTCAATGGTAATATAAAAGGCTATAAATGCAGCTATCAATCTTATACGAGGTTATAAATGACGCCAGTAAAAATACAATACGCTGTAAATTACGTCATTACTAGTACGCTAGGCTATACATGAAGCCTGTTTAAAACTAAGCTGTATGTCATACCGTTAGTGATACAGTAGCACAAATGTGACACCACTGGTAATGTATGAGGATACAAGTGATTCCTTAGCGTTACACTATGGTAAACATGACACCGTTAGGCTAAACATGACACCATTAGGAATATGTTATGGCAATTCATAGCAACTTGGGTACTGAGCTATGAAAGATGCAATTGGTGATATACTAAGCTATAAATGACGCCTCTAGTGATATACTAAGCTATAAGTGACGCCCCTAGTGATATACGAAACAATAAATGACGCAATGAGTGAAATATTCTACCACTTGCAATGTGATGTTTCTCGGTACAGATCAGTTACCCTTCTGCCTCTTAAGACTCGTAAAACACTCGTGTATAAGCTCTTCTCCAATCATCAAGTGTTTACAAGTCGGTTTCTACAATTCAGTCATCAATTAGGCTATGCAAGATGAAGTTTGGGAATGACTAGACTATTTACGTCCATGAATAAAACAGCTATGTTATAAACTATAAAGCACTAAGAAAGTGCATACCTCCGCCAATGGCACTGCCATTAAAAAGGATTCGGATGCGAATCCGTGGAGATATTGTGTGGAATACATAGGATCCGATCCCCCCCCCTCCCCAAATTTAACCAATTGTTCCTCGACCCATGGCCCACTCTTCCGCAAAATTTTAATTAAATTCACTGAGAACTTTTGGAGATTTTGTGCGGGATACACATGATCCGGATCCGCCCCAAAAATTTAATCAATTATTTCTTGGCCCATGACCCACCCTTCCACAAAATTTCACTGAAATTCACGGAGAACTTTTGGAGATATTGTGAGGGATACTCCGAATCCGGATCCGCCCCAAAATTTAATCAATTCTTGCTTGGCCCATGGCTCAACCTTCCACAAAATTTCATTGAAATTCATTGAGAACTTTTGAAAACATCGTGTGGACAAACGGACAAACATAGGTGAATACATAACTTCCAATTTCGTTGGCGGAGGTAAAGACACACTTAGAAATAAACACAACTGTAAGTCACATAATCATAAAATAATATAATGTATAAAAATTCGGACATACTGTACTTCGTGTCTACTTCACTTCTTTGTCTGAGATGCTGTGATGATGACCTTTTCTGTTCATCGGTCACTTTTCACTAACCACAATTTACTGAGCAATTTGAGACGGCCTATACTAACTTATTAAGCAATCAGCAAAAGCTTTAATGTACGGTATTCCATATTCCAGTATAAATTTGTACAGCCTTCTGCCTGTTTCAAAGCCGGCCATGATGATCAACTTCGATGGATGTTCATTTAGTTTTCCAGAGCCATGGATTTATTAACATAAAAGTCATCAAACAGCGTAACAACACAAAACGGCGCAACACAACACGAACGTACCGGTAAATGCTGTCTTCAAAAGTTACCCAACGGACCTTACAACCTTTAGAACACCAAGGTAAAAAAAAAAAAAAATGAAGCGATGTGCTTTTGAATGCATATTGACGAGGTGAGTGGACAGGGTACACATACTTCTCAATTATTACTCTGCGTACCTACAGAGAGAGAGAGAGAGAGAGAGATGATGTCCCTTCTAAATGCATATTGATGAGGTGAGTGGGTAGGGTACACAATGTCAAGTTATTGCCCTCTGTACCATAAAAAGAGAAACAAAAATATAAATAAATAAAAATAACCGCTGTCCATCTAAAGGTCACTTTTATTGATGAGGTGATCAGGTGAGTGGACAGGATAAACATATAGCTACTGTAAAAGAGGAAAAAGCCAAAAACACTGAACCGGCATAGGGATAAGAAGACTGGGCAGGATCCCGAGCGTGGTGGCAGTTTGGTTTATATTGTTCTCAGAAGTTACTCAACGTACAGTGCCTTCAAGCCTGCATTACACAAAAAGGAAACACACACAAAAAAAAAGGAAAAAAAAAGAAACGAAAAACATTAAGTACTGGCGTCCCTCAACATGAACAATGATGGAACGAGTGGGCAGAACCCCAGTCCTCGAGTGGTGGCAGTGGGCCCAACTCCGGTATATGTTGTTCTCAAAAATTACCCAACGTACCTTAAAACCCGCGTAACATCGAGGGGGCAAGGCCAAAAAGATTAAGACCCACTGGTGTCCATCAAAACGCATACTGACGTGAGTGGGCAGGACCCTTAACCTACGCGTGGTGGCAGTGTGCTTAACTCCGTACCCATTGAGCCCGCAACACGCCGCCCCTCAACCGTGTCAACAAGAGTACGGGCAAACATCGCCCGCCAGGGCACGCTGACGCCAACCGCAGCTGTCGTCTCAGCCAGATGGATGAACAATCCATCCGTATTGACTTCAGTGTTGATGATGATATTAGTTGTGCGGCATGATGAAGAGCTAGTGCTGGAGTGAGCATACAATTATAATTATTTTACTCCGGCTGATGATGCTCTTATGGACAGTGGTGGTATAGCAGAAAGAGGAAATATGAATCGGTGCCGGAGTTCAAGTTAAACGGATGACAATTAATGTTACTTTTGCTGCTGATGCTATTGCTGCGGAGAGGAGATTTGTGCAGGTATTGATGCAACGAGGATAATGTTACTCCTGAATCCTGATGATGCTAGTGATTAGTATAGTACAGAACAGAACTTGGCGTTGGTAGACACACAAAGTTCAGTTCGTGTATACCATGAATTTGATGACAGAACTGTGGTATGGCACAGTGATGAAATTTACTTGCGATCTTTATCATTTACGACAGTATTTCAGGGGCGAATACATTTTGCAGAAAGATGTGTGAAGTTCAAATACGACTGCAGAAGCTAATCGATGCTTTTAAACAGCTCCTTTTCAAAGCGGCAGAATAATATTATTAGAGGAATATGAAACAAATAAATAATGAACAAGAAAGCGAGCTAACACTGACCATTCCCTCTTCCACCATTCCGAAAACGCGAGTCCTGAAAATAAATCCACAAAGCACTACCAAACGAGTCACAGGGTCCTTTGTGGTTAAAGGGCCAGGTGGGGTCTTTGGCGAAGTTTACCATCTACAGGCAATTTGTTGGAGATGCTTACAGGGGTGTGACACAGGCAGAAACCGAATATCCTCAGCTGCTGATAGTAAAGGTCTCCGATATCACAACAAACATGCGCAAGTGACAAGTTATTATACACATCTGATACTTAAGTGGTGACCCGGTACCAGTTTCAGCCACTAATTCTAGAGCTCAGTGGTTTCAACTTTCACGATTAGCATCTTAGAGGGGAAAAGGTAAATGTACGTTTTACTTTAAGCTGCAGAAGGACCTTACCAATTCAATTGCTAATACTCCAGTGGTTTTCTGTATTTTTCTATTACCTTGGTGGTAAACAATTGTTTTTTGTTTACTTTTTCCCTTTGTTATCATGTTCCTTAAGCCTCACCGACGTTTGTGATGGCGAATTTACTAAAACTTACTCGAATTTTGGTTTGTTAGGTTAAATTGCTAGATTATGATTAACTGATAGGTTAGGTTAAGTTAGGTTAGGTGAAAATGAAAAGTTGGGAAGCGGTACTAATAGGCTGCCGAGACATGCTGGAAAGTGTCCACCAAAATGCTCGAAACAGTCGATAGCGGAAGGAACATGGCTAATTACAATAGGGAAAGAAATTTAAGATGACGTTCATTTACGATCCCAAAAATAACCAGAAAAAATATAAAATGACTATCAGGAAAAAGGACTGATCTGGTATGGAGCTTCTGCTGCTTAAGTACAGCGTATGTCTACTGAGGAATATTTGTGATGGATTAAAACTCAGAAAACATGTTGCTTCGCTTACCTTAACCACGTAAAATGTTATTTTGCTGGAATTTTATTGCAACCGAAGCCGCTTTTACCTTCCACATTCTGCTGCATGATGATAGTATACTATCCAAATCATAAGAGTTATTGGCTGACCGCTTTTATTATGTGAAACTGTCAAAACTGTCAACCCCACTTCGATCACTATGTAAACATCACTGTGATCTGCCAGGAAGAAAAACGTTTACCCAAGTTCTTTATGTCTACTTAAAACTAGGGTGACAGTTCCTTGATATACTTATTTACTTTAGAAAAAACGATCAGATAACATTCCGTGAAAATAATTAAGACACTTATACTTTAAATAATAATAATAATAATAATTTGTATTCAAATTCGAACGTTGCCAAGCTCGGGCTATTTGACTAGAGGGTCGAACAATTTTACTAAACTGATTCTAGGCTAATACTAAACTCACCTCCCTGCTTCTTATATTGATTGGACTGTGGCTAGCTAAAATGAACATTTTGATAAGTAGCTGTTTCATTCATCTACCCGTACGAATGTAACAAGTAAACTTTATATCTCATAGCCAAGAAATAACGTTTTATATTGTTACTATTTCCAGATTTAAAAAAAAAAAAAAAAAAAGTTACGCAAGCCTCTGCTATCTACAAGTAAATTCAGGTAATTCTTTCCCAAACTGGCACGGGTAATCCACCTTATAACAACTCATAATCTCATATACAGTGGTCCCGAACCATAGACAGGCTTACGTAAAAATAAAATATAATAAAATAAAATAAAAGTGCTCTTCACGCAGACAGCATGGCCTTCAGAAAAATGGAGTATTGTCTCCAAGTTAACACCGTCATTGATATGCATTGTCATTCAGCTCACTGGTCATTCTGCAGCGTCAGCGATGCTGTTGATTTGTACTGTACTGTAACTTTTTTTTTCTTCTTATACTGGTATTTAGATTGTTTAATATTTGACGCATTGTTCATTATAAAAAAAAAAAAACATGAACAACTGGCTACAATTTAATAGTAAGACATTTGCATTTTTAGCAGTATGAAGTTAACATTGCTTCCTTTACATAATTACCTTGGTGAACATTTGAGAGAGAGAAATTTATCCGTAAAATTGGTGTGCCTTTTTCTCTATATGTGGTTTTCGTAGAAGACATAGTGTATTAACTTTCAGCTGATAGTTTTTGACGTCTTTGCACCTTCGGGCCTAGTGAACTAATTATTGTGGTTATGAAAATACTGTATTGTATACTGATCATCCTGGCGTGTTGGCAGACAAAACTGGAGTGACTAGTACTTCTGTTCCCATATCTACTTGGGAAATGAGCATTCTAGAGGCTTGAATGTGTGAAGACCTTTTTACAGGGCATGCTATTGACCAAGGCCATGCACACGGGGGGAAGGGGGTTCCATTTGGAAAGAATGAAAAGTTCGAATGAAAATAATACTAAAAACGCAGCTTATCAAATTAACCCGAGCTAGACCTTACAATGAGATCATATAGCCCCGCTAGGTAACAGGAGGGCGCTACCCCTCCCGGCACGGTAGTCCCTGGGCGCGGCTCGAACTCGCGACCACTCGGTCTCGAGCTCGATGCTCTACATCTGAGCCACCGTACCCCCCGATCCTTGAGGGTTACGATACACAAATAAAAAAAAAAGTTCTACAAATTCGAAAGGGGTGGTTGGGTTTGTTGCTCACGTAATGCCATTCAGGGATGAGTGAGGCTGGTCATTCTCATTTTAAATGTCAGGACCAACTTGCCTAGCCCCGGGCACCTACGCACCTCATGAGGCAACACTGGATTAGATGATAAATGAATGAATGAATGAAATAATGTAAATAAAGTGTCATTGAAAAAGTTTTTTTTTTCAACCCCCCTCCCCTTTCAAAAATTCTGCGCAAGGCCCTGCAGTTATCCCACTTTCATACTTGTTCTTCTTTTGTGTCTGAATCTAGAAAATGGCCAGAATGGCGATTGATGGCGATGTAACAACCATTTAGTGTCCCCTTAACTCACAGGTAACTACCAGTCGTACGATCATTATATAACGTTTTGTGTGTGTGTGTGTGTGTCAAACAGCCTGTAGCCTAACAAGTTACATCAAGATGTGGAGAAGATTGCCCAGTACCTCTACCAGGAACACTACCCTTCCTTATCAGTTATGCTAATGTGTTCAGAACATCCCTGTATCAGTAATACAAGTATTGTATATGTCTGGTGTTTGTTTGCAGGTTCAACATCCTATAACTTACATCAACCAGTTGTCGAGCACTTCTGCCAAGCGCGAGTGAATGAAAGAATGAAATCCAAGTGCCAGACAGCAAAGAGCATATGACACTGACATGATTGGAGGGAACAGTAAGGAGCAGGGAGGACACGGCAAAGGATAATCAGAAACTTGAGGGGGATTTTAGATTAGGTGAAGGAAGGATATGGAGGTATTGACACTGAAATGATTTTGGCAATGAGATGGTTTGGGCATAGAAGTGATTCTGGCGTTGAAAAGGTCTTAGCATAGAAGTGGTCTTGCCATAGAAGCAGCTTGGCAACGAAGTGACTTGGCGATGAAGAATTGGTTGAAATGGTTGAAGCCGGAAAGAAGGAGGAGTCAGCGTCAATGGGGAGTCTTTAAACTACCCATGTCATGAAACCAAATGTCTAACCTGATATTAGAGGGAAATAAAGGTCGGAAGAAACACGGAAAGAGGAGAACAGAAAGGAGAGGAAGATCAGAGACAAAATGATCCATTTAGTCGTCTTTTACGACCAGTAGGGATACTGGGGAAATACTTCCCCCCCCCCTTCTCTAGGGGAGACCCCAGGCAAGATCACCCTTCCTTGTCAGTGTCTTCACAACTGTTTTTACTTGCGGAAATACTTAGCAGGTCAATGAATTGGCAACGTTCTTCTTTCTCTTCTGGCGAATTTGTTAATAGGTGGTCTTTGGAGACATAAAAGTGGTACTGCATATGGTAATTTGACCTGGAGAATCATATCTGCCATCAGCTGACACATGAGGTGGTGCCATCTAGAGATAACTTTAATAAATGTGCTTAATTGCCTTTGCCACAAGTTACCAATTCTCACCTGATACCTTGACTGACTACATTAAAAGTCGGTCACTAAACTACTTTCATATATGTGCTTCAAGTAACACTGTAGTCACAAGTAAAATATTATTAACGTATTTACTCAATACAATAAGGGAAAGATGCTCCTGAAATACTCTTCCCATGGGGAGACCACAGGGAGGTGCACGGATAGGATGACAAAATACCCACCCCAAGGAGGGACTAAAAGGAGGCGTGTAAAGGGTCTGGACAAGACGGGCTTATGTCCCCTGCCACCATGCACTCCTCTTCCCTCAACAGAGCCTGCGGGAGATAAGCCATCCCCGCTGCACTACTCTCGGGCCAGACCAGCACTCACCAGGATCAGGGTGGGACTTGTTTCTTAACAGTCCCGGGTAGAACCACGACGACAGCCACTGTCCGCATCAGGGAGAAGAAGGCCACCATACTCTTCTCATCTACTACCCCCTGTAGAACCACAGCGATGGCCACTGTCCACGCTGGGGAGGGAACGGCCACCATACGTCCCTCATCTGCAGCCTCTGATGGGAGCTGGACCGTGGCGATGGCCACCGTCCACGCCGAGGAGGGAACAGCCACCGTACGTTCCTCACCTGCTGTCACAAGGCAAGGCAGAACTGCAGCGACGGCCACCATCCACACTGGGGAGAAAGTGGCAACCGTCCTTTCCTCATCTGCCGCCCCTACAGGGAGCAGGACCGCGGATATGGCCACCATCCGCGCCGGGGAGAGAACGGCCACCCTACGTCTCTCACCTGCCATCCCTTGCTCACCTCACACGTCTCTCACCTGCCGTCCCTTGCTCACCTCACTCTTTCAGAGGTTGAGTGGGACACCCCTCTCGCTCTCCCCACAGACCCAGAGAGCCAGTGGAGGTGCAGCTGGAGAGGATCTGGAGCAGCCCCGTAGTGAGCTTGGGGATTCGCTCACTGCAGCTAACGCCCCCTACATTGCCCATCACTGTCGGACTCCCGGAGGAGGAGACGCCGCAGGCAGCCCCTGACGGCCTCTCAACCTGAGAGAAGTCGCAGCCCCCAGCCACCCAGGGGCGGCCCCAGGACTCCAGGACGAGACCTCCCCAGTCCCACCACCAAGCAGTCCTCCCCCAGGAGCAGGTGCAGGGAAGCACTCCTGCTCTCCCTGTTCAGCCCCAGTCCAGAGGGCCAACCCACGCAACGAGGCCCCACCAGGGAAAGGCCTCCTTCTACACTGCCCAGCATCCCATCTTCGACGACCTGGCCCCTGACGGCGGTCCCATGCCTCCTGTGGGAGAGCACAATTGATGGGATCCCTCCCACACCTGGACGAGCCCAGTCATCAGTAGCTCAACCCAGATCCTCTCTGTAGCAGATAGTGTGTTTAATCTGTATATTGTATTGTGCCTAGCATTGTACATCTTTATGGTAATACACGTGTAAGGTTGGTCAGCCCGAGTATTTATGCCCTGTTCCTCTAGTTGCATGCTCTAGACCTGGTCTTGAAGGGAACCCCAGACCCATCGCCCATGAACAGAGAACAAGGAGTTGAGCTCTGAACACATAGTATAAAAGTTCCATTATGATTAGCAAAATGGAAATCACCTATTGAGACATGAAAGTGGTCCAGCATATGATAATTTGATATGGAGAATCCAAATGTACTGTCAGCTGACACCTGTGGCAGTGCCACCTAGCAGCTTTAGTAAAAGCTCTTTGTTTAGGCCCATTGAGACGAATATTGTCCCATATAGTCGTTAGGTTATATGTTATGGCTAGTTGCTATTTACAGCAAACTGAAACAAAATCCTGCCCACTGGTCCCTGAGCATTTCAATTCCTGTTTGTGTCAGTGTTATAACCATCATATATATTTTTTTTTAATTTCTACAGGTCAGTTGGAAAGGTTCAACAGCCTGTATATTAACAAACTGGAGCGAGAGTTGTCCAGCAGCTCAGCCAGAATTGCCGCCCTGGAGGCCACTGTGCGAGGGGTGGCCGACCGAGCTGCTGCGTGGGACAACATACAGAACCACATGACCGTGTGGACCGACCAAACCAGGACCATGGAGCGAAAGCTAGATATTCTCAACAGGTAAGTGATGACAGTCCAGAGAGGTGGAGCACCGTTACTGTGTAGATGGAAACACAGAAAACATTTCTGTGTATTAGATCCTTCAGCTTTAATTGACGTCTTTATTCTCGCCTGGCCATCAAAGAAATACTGTATAGTCAGTCCCCTATATTCGCAGATAAATGCTACAAACTTGCCAGCGAATGGAGAAAATCTGTGAATAATGGATCCCCCCATACCCCCATGGCCTCTGCAATTGCAGTTTAACTATACGATAAGAAAAAATGCAGTTCCTACATTTCAGACATTAAAATCTATTTGTTTAAACTGCGGCTGACACATGCATACTCTGACATTATTTTTCTTTCATCACTGCAAGAGAATTTACACCCTTTCTTACCCATATACTGTACATCTGTTTCTCTCTCTTTCCATTATTACCTTTCTACCTCAGTTACCCATATTTCTTACCTTTAGCGGTCGAGATGGATGCCTTCACATAGTGGCACTTATATAAATGGGCGGCTCCACTGCCCATTTAACATTCTTCAACTCCCTGCCCCCCAAACTGAGGATGGTGGATTGCAGGAGGAAGGCAGCTTCAGCCTGCAGTCCACTGGGTTCAACTTCAGACAAGCTTGGGATTGCTACTACTGCTGCTGCTGCTTCTGCATACAGCAGCAACAACAACATCTACTACTACTACTACTACTACTACTACTGCTACAACTACTACTACAACTACTACCACTACCCTTGCACTTGTCTCATATTACTGTGGTTTCACATTCTTGTGCCTTTGTGTCTTTCTCCCTCACCTTCTAATTACCTGCCATAATTCTCTCCCGCAGATGCCATGAGAAGCAGGAGTCATGGGAGAGTCGCCTTAGCGCTGTGGATGCCCTGAACCACAAGCTGACTGCCCTCGACAAAAAAATTAATGCTATGACAAGGCTTGAGTTTAAGGTGGAGCAGGTGTCAGAGAGAGTGGAGGAGGTGCGTGGAGGGGATGGAGGTGAAATAAGAGGTTATGGGTAGAAGAAGTGGGTGGAGGAGGTAGCTAGGTTTTGTGGTGGAGGTGTAGTTTGGTGATACATTTGGTGGAAAGAGTGGGGGATGTGGCAAAAAAGGTAATGGATGGAAGATGTGGATGGAGGATGTAGGTTTGGTGAGAAGAGCTAAAGGTGAAGAAAGTGACTGAAGGAGGTGGGTGAGATGAGTGGATGGAGGAGATGTGGTGGAGGGGGACTAGTGGAGAGGGTATGGTGGAGGGGATGTAGTGGAGGGGGTGTGGTGAAGGGGGTGGAAGAAGGTAGGTGTGGTGGGTGGAGGGGTAGGTGAAGGGAGTAGGTATGGTATGGTGGCTGAAGAAAGGTGGGTATGGTGGGTGCAGGTGGTAGGTATGGTGGGTGGAGGGGATAAGTTTGGTGGGTGGGGGAAGTGAGTAAGGTTGGAGGAGGGAGAAATTATGGTGGGTGGAGGAGTTAGGTGTAGTGGGTGGAGTGTAAGTCTGGTGGGTGGAGGAGGTAGGTATGGAGAATGGAGAGGATAGTTGTGGTGGATAGAGGAGGTGGGTGCAGTGGGTAAAGGTCAGTGTGGTGAATGGAGGGACAGGCTTATGAGAATCTTGTAGTGACAGTGCTGGATGTCCAACAGCTACAGTTTGAAGAGTTTATTCTGAGCTGAAAGAAATCATATGGACATTGTCAGAATAAAAAACATCATCAGGCTTAAGGTTATATCAGTTATCATATTGACATTGCACAAATAATTATGAATGACATAAACATGGTGAAGGGTTAAGATTACATTGTCTATCCATCTATCTATTGCCAGACGCCTTAATCCGATAAGGGGTGGCCACAAACAAATCGCCTCTATGTTTAAGATTACATTGTCTATCCATCTATCTATTGCCAGACGCCTTAATCCGATAAGGGGTGGCCACAAACAAATTGCCTCTATGTCGCCCCGTCCCCTGCCATTTCACTACCCTGCTTTCAGCTCACACACCCCTCTTTCATATACTTCACTCCATCCCTCCATTTCATTCTTGGCCTCCCCCTCCCTGTCTCTTCCTCCACCTCACTCACATACACTCTCCTTGCTAGTCTCTCGGTCTCCATCCTCTCCATATGGCCAAACTACCTCAGTGTATTTCTCCTAATGCTTCCTATCACATCCACATCCATACCACAATGCTCATTCATTTCCTCATTTGTCAGTCTGTCATTACATGTAACTCCATATGCTCCTCTCAAATAACTAATTTCCACAGCTCTCACTCTTGACATGTATCATTCCAACAAGGTCCAAGCTTCACTTCCATATGTTACAGTTGGTATCACAATACTGTCATGCAATGACTTTTTCACTTCCATACTCACATCCCTGTTTCTTATCACTGCTTTCAAAGAACCAGCAACCTTTCTTCCTTGTTGTGCACTTTCAAGCACTTCACCCTCCAAACTTCCGTCCTTACTCATCACACTACCCAGGTACTTAAATGCACTCACATTTTCCATTTCCTCATCATCCAACCTCACTGTACATCCAGTGACTTCATTTCTCTCGAAGACCATAACTTTACTCCTTGCTACATTCACCTTTACATTCCATTTCTTACACACTCTTCCAAACTCATTCACCAAGCCTTGCAGATTCCCTTCATCCTCACTTAGAAATACAGTATCATCTGCAACAACAGTATATACAAGGAGTTTCCAAACACTGCCCTCTTTCATTAGGATCGCTCCAACATCCGTTACCCTACCATGTCACTTTTA
This sequence comes from Birgus latro, assembly GCA_018397915.1. Classification (NCBI taxonomy): domain Eukaryota; kingdom Metazoa; phylum Arthropoda; class Malacostraca; order Decapoda; family Coenobitidae; genus Birgus; species Birgus latro. The sequence continues at coordinate 12,670 of JAGKTI010023153.1, forward strand.
TAACCCTATCCACATACAGATTGAACAACGATGGAGACATGACACATCCCAGTTTCAATCCAACATTCAAACAGAAACCTTCACTCAGTTCATTATCCACACACACTGCAGCCTTAGCACCCTCATGCATACTCTTCGCAGCATTCAACAGCTTCCCATTTACTCCATATATTCTTAATATTTTCCACATTCCTTGTTAATCCACCTTGTCATATGTTTTCTCCAAATCCATGAAGGCCACTATAATAATTATGTAATATTTCTTCAGGTTGGGTCGACAGTGAACTGGGTGAAGAAGCAAATGAACTCACCAGAGCCCCCCATCGTGGCGGAGTTTGCTGGGCGTGGGATGATGAGTGCCCTGGTGAGCATTGAGGGCAAGGTGGACAACCTGACGCGGCGGCTGATGCAGAGCACACCACACCACCACCATTCACACACCTCATACAAGAGGAACAGGGTGTGTGTTCAAGGGAAGAGGAAAAGTAATCCCTATGCACTTTTCACAATGGCTTGACTCAGTACTGACATATCTTCATCTTGAATGCTAAGCTGTAACAAGAGAGTAACACAAGAACTTAGCATTACAGTACAGTAGTTGCAAAGTTCAGTGGAAAGAGGTAAATCCCCAGAGCTAGGACCAGTGGACCAAATAGCTATGCAGAGCAAAGTTCAGTGGAAAGAATGTAGTGCCACAGTATTTTTTTTTTTTTTGCCATTGAGCTATGGGAAACAAGCTGCAAAAGGACAAAATTCTTTGCCAGATTAAGGTTAAACAACTATTTTGACCACACGAAGGTCATCAAAGCAGAGTCCTCAGGAACTGACATCCAACTAAATTATTATTCTAACATCCAGACTAAATTATTATTATGGAAATTATTCTTTTGAGTTCAAATGAATATGCATTTGAACATAACTCTAAGGAAGTTCAAATGTATAACTTAGAGGAATATGACAGGGAATGAAAATGGTTTTGTAATGAGAGTACCATGAATGGGCTACTCATTATTCTCTGATAAATTTTGTCTAGTTTCTTCTTTTGTGTTCTGTTTTAGTTTGTTCCTTCTGATTGTTTGGCCAAGTACAGTACAGTAAGTCCTCATTAATAGTTACCTTTTTAATCTTTTCTTTTTGCTGTTACTGTACCTACATAATTCATGGCAGAAAATTTCCTGATATAGGCCTTGCTGCCTATACATCATTTTGACATTGTCCCAGAGTTTATACTGCAGTGTTTTTTATATCTAACATTATCAAGACTGCTTATGTATATATATATATACAGTACAACGTTTTCTTTCGCATACCTTGCATCACATCACTTCACTGCACTGTACATAACCGTAAATTCCCGTGTGGTCTAGTGACGAGTCCTGGAGAATTTAGTCAATCTCAGCATACTTAGGATGTATATATATATACAATGAACCCTCGTTAACTCGTGGCAATTGGGTTCCAACCCTCCACGAGTTAGCATTTTTACGAGTGAATGGGGTTTCCCCCCCCTACTCCCTACAAAACACATTATACAATACAGTACTGTACATTGAGAAAAAATAAAACTAAAACTAATAGAACCTTAACTTGTTTTGGTACTGCAGGGAAGTATTCAAGCTTGGAGGAGGCCTTTGGCAGGGTGAAGAGGTGGATTGGGAGGCTCTATATCACTTTTCTGAACACTTTTCTAATAAAAACACTGAAGACTTTGAGCACTTAGACTACACACACTTAGATTAGTATAGAGTAGTGTACTATATGCTGTAAACGAGTTGATTTTTTTTTTTTTTCACGATAGCCTCTAAGAGTTATCCCGAATATCGAAATATTGAAGTACGAATTAATGAGGGTTTACTGTATATACAGTAATCCCTCTATTATTCGGACGTCCAATACTCGGACATACTCACTATTCGGATATTGTGGGCTGCCCAACCCCCAAAATGCCAAAAAATTCGAAAAAATCGAAAAAATTTCGATTTTTTGGGACCACGTCAGTTTTAATTTCCCGCCCGCGCTAATCGGCTATGTTTACACTCGTGGAGCCTCTGTCGGTCGCCATTACCCACTCTGCTACTGCCTCGTGAACAACTTCGAAAATGGCGGCCAAAGTGATTGCTTTTGTGGTGATACCCTACCTCCTACAGTGCTTGATACTGCTCTTCACCTTCTTCATCATGTGTGTGATGATCGTCACTAGACCACACGGGAATTTACTGTTATGTACAGTGGAGTGAAGTGATGTAATTCCAGTTATAAAAAAAAA
>JAGKTI010023156.1:0-14935 GCA_018397915.1 Birgus latro
ACACACACACACACACACACACACACACACACACACACACACACACAGAGGTAAAATCAGCATGTGAGCGGCGTTAATGTAAGAGGTCGGGTCATCACATCTAACCTCTGTGAAGCTGTTAGTGTAGGCCGAGTCGGTGGTGAGGTGGTCTGCTGTGTCAAGGACGAATCCCGGCTGGAGCAGGGAACGGCTTCAAGGATCTGAACTTCGTGAGTGAAGGCTTAATCATCTACCATAAGACTCGTATACATGCAGTAAAAACAAAGTCACTATTACCAGTATACCAGCCCTGCATATCATGAGACAGCCATACCACAAAGTCATTATGGACAGTGAGTGTTAGCGCCGAAGTGGTGACATGTGGAGGTGCATGGTACGTATAGAAGGATTGTTGGGTCTCAAGGAACGAGCTGTTAAAGTCTTTGATCAGAGTCGAATGCGTGAAAATATCATCATGCAAAAATATTTTTCAGACAGGAATTCTTCATTTCTTAACAATGTACTTAGACGAAATATCTTGGGCCACAAAATGTCACCTTCCCCAGGCCAGTTAATTCACCATATAACGGCAATGAACACTAGCAGATTAAAATAACGTTTTATCCTATATACTTGCCAACTCTTGGAACTTTTCTTTTCCTGTAGGATTTTACGATGACAGAAGAGTTGCGAAACCTTGGCATTAGGAAGCTGAGAGATGTTACCATTCTGGAGGTTTTTGCTTTTGTCCTGAACTGAGCTCGTACAGCAAATTACACAGTCGTGATTAAATTAAATGTCAGTTTTTAGTGCCAAAAAATAAATGTTGAAAGGGAATTCTTGTTGAAATTAATAGTAATCCGAGAGTTTTTGTTAAATATTTGAACTTTACTTGTAAGTGATAGAGAAGGTATTTACCTGTACTGTAACACGTATAGCGACGCATGTATTGAGTCAGAAAAACCGTCGAGGACTAATGTGTGTGTGTGTGTGTGTGTGTGTGTGTGTGTGTGTGTGTGTGTGTCACAGTTTTATTGGCTGAGGTCGTATTGCTTTGATATGTCTCTGTCGACCAGCTGGCCTTCGCTTTAGGGTCAGGGGACATGCAGATTCTGTCCCTCGTGTATGCCTCTGCTATGGAAACTACCTTCCTTATTCTGTCTTTCCCACTGACTATGACCTCCTAATTTTTAATCATAATGTGCCCAGACATCTTGAAATGAACGGATCTTGAATTTAGCTATTTCTTTTTTCAGGGACAAGTTTTGCAAGATATTCGACTTCTTTTTATTTTTTTCCGTTTTGCATAAAGAAAAAAAATGAGAAGAGGTATGTGTGGGGCTGCCAGTCTTAAGTTAGATCTCATTCTTGTCTGAGGAAACTGATTTTGCTCTTTGCTTGTCGATAGAGGTTAAAAAAATATGTAAATCCCGAAATGGAGTTGGGTTCGTCGGATGGAGAGAGTGTTTTGATGGAGGGACAAAGTTGACAGTCTTCCGCCAACGCACAGAAGTGATAACGTGATGTGTGCCCCGTTTTCTCCTTCAAACAATTCTTTATTTTCCCCGGGTTATAAAAGGAAACGTGGTGTATGTTTTATGTGAGTGAAGTGTTTCCTGAAATAATGTAATCTCTCTCTCTCTCTCTCTCTCTCTCTCTCTCTCTCTCTCTCTCTCTTAGATATAATCGGACTAAATTGCTATCGCATGCATGTGTTTTTAGGTAAATTGATTTACGGCTACTATAAGTGTACGTGATAAATTCAATTATATTTTTTCCCACTATATAAATTGCTCACACTAGTGTTATAGAATAATCCTGCTTTATATCACTATACTGTCTCAAAGTAGCTACATCTAATGAGGAGGTGTAGATAAAGGTGAGTAATAATATGTGTGAGATCTCTTGGAACGAGAGTAATGATTATACGGTTATTGCAATATTCAGTTAAGACGAATTTGTAAGTACGCCACACTCACGACAAACGCTCTTACCGGGAGAAAGAAGCTCAGCCTAGGTCAGCTTTCCATGAACTACACATTCTTAATTCAATCGCCTTACCCCTGAGACTCCCTTCCCATCCCAGTCCTTTTCACTCTCTTTTCTCTTCCTCGCCGCCCTTCCCATCTCAACTCTTTTCACTCACTTTTCACTCCCTCACCGTTCTTCCCTCTCATCGTCTGTCTCCCTCACCACTCCTCCCTGTCACCTGTCATGGCCACAGGGCTCAAGTATCGGGCTAAGGCGACAGCTGAAAGTGGTTGTCAGGGGTGGTGGTGAAACACTGACCATGCTCTGAGTGAATTGAACGTTTCTTGCGTTTTTTTCTTTATTCTTTTCATACACAGTGTTAGACCTGTTGGATATTTGTCATGGCTGGGGACGCCCACACCAGTTCACTTAATGCAGCTGTACCATCAAGTGGCTGAATGACAATCCGAAGAGTTTGCTGTAACCCAAGAGACTATTTACTAGGACTATTTTCGTGCTGCCATTTGAGCGGTCACAACAGGTAGCAACCTGAGGTTTCCTGGGAAGTGAGTGATGGAGAAATATATTGTGCGATCAATATTCGGTCAAACTGGCAGTACGAAAATGTAGCTTATGTTGAATGTTAATCATAAAACTAATTATTAATTATGGCCTGAACACTTATTATATTCTTAGAAGGCTGTGAATGATCAAAGTTTATGGTATTACCATTATTAGGCCTCAAATGCCAGTTTTAAAGACCTGTCCGCCATTCACCCCTCGCTGGCACGAAAGAGTGTGCTCGCAGCGAAACAGACGGCTCCATAGCACCTCCTTCCTACGATATTATAATCCATACCAAACCTAAATATCTAGTTTCGAGTCCCCTGACATCCCCAGAAATGACAATAAGAGACAGACTTTTACGTTTAGATTGATAGACAGAGATAGATACATAGAGAGATAGATAGACAGATAGATAGTAAAATATAAACTTTAAACAAAGACCAAAAACCACGAGAACATGGCCCACAGTACCTGCTTGCCAGTAGCTGGTGGCCTTGACCCTCCTCCCCCCTCACTCCTCACCGCTACTGAATCACGTCACCACCATCACTCCTGGCTTCCCTCACGTTATTTTTGCCTTCTCGCCGTCCTCTCCAGCGGTGAAACTGCAACGGATTACTGTCAGAGGCTCACGAGAACAAACCACTCTCAGAAAGTCACAAGAATAGAATTAGTTTATATTCTCTGGCGATTTCAGTACTTCACTCACCTCAACAAGTGAACACACCTAAAGGAAGTTAAAACAATATCAGAGCTGTTTATTTTTTCCTGGCCTTGATATGCTGTACTTTATTCACCTCAACACAAGAACACTCAACCCGAAAAAGTTAAAATGATAGTACTAATCTCAAAATTCTTTTCCAGTTTGATAATCTATAGTTTTTTCGACTTAGAACGCAACGCCCTCAGGAAGTAACAAAAATACCCTCAGTCGTATATTTTTCTGACAATGTGATATGCATTTAATTCGTCTACCTTAATATGATGGAGATTTTCTTTTTTTCCTAGATTATTTTGCGTACCTAAAATACCACTACTACTACTATACTACTACTGCTACTGCTACTACTACTACTACTACTACTACTAAGAAGAGGAGGAAGAAAAAAGCAACGAGAAAAAGAAGAAAATACAAGACAACAATATGACATCCCTTCAAAATTAAATCTTGGTTGTACTCTCCTTTAAACTCTAACCTGGACTTAAACTGCCCTCTCCCCATCTTGACTGCTGCTTCGTTGTGACAATCGATTAGAAGCAAATATGATGCTAGTCCCGAAGCAGTGCTATGGGAAGGATGTATAACCAATGTATCGTCTTTTTCTGCCACTGCGATGCATTAATAAGCTACGAAAGGACAAAAAATCTAGGCCAAGGTATGGTAGTCTCCAGAATTGCTGTGGAGAGGATGTAGAGCCGTAGTATTGTCTTTTTCTTCCACTGAGGTACGGGGATAAATTTTATAGACACGAAATCTGGGCCAAGTTAAAGTGAAAGCCATACTCGTATATAATACCATATTCTACTGTTAATCCCTTATACGCAGTAGCATTCAAGTTGGATGGGTGGTAGTTTCAACCTAAGTAAATAAGTAAAAGAGGACATAATGCTATATGTGGCGTAACTTCATCAGTTTGACGTATTCCCTTTCTCAGATAAAAAAACACAATAAAAGTGAAGTAGGTTGTTTTTGCTATGATTGAAGACTCCCTTTGTTTCCTTGAATTAGAGCACTTAAATTCAACACCTAGTACTGTGGATCGGAAGAGAGGAAGAGACAAGGAGACTCCCCTTCTACACTCCTGGACGCTACCGAGGATTGCTTTCATTGCGGGAAGGATTTTGAGAGTGTGCTAGACACCCAGATCATGCTACACTGGAATGAGGTTATTAAACTTACGGTCAGTACTTTGTAATAACTAAAATTTGTGATTAGAGGGAAGGAAAACGAAATCAATCATACAGTAACAGTAAAGACGTTAATACACAAGCGTACTTAGGATCACTTACCTGGCCTAACTTTCATTTTCTGCAGGAGGAACAAGGAATGCATTGAAGCCAAACCACAGTAGTCCTTTGCTTAACTGTGGTGGATTTACATACAGGTCAAGTAAAGGAACGTGAAGAATTTTCAGATGGTTCATGTTCTCCCTGTAAAAAACAAATTCTAAATATAAAAGAACTTTTAGTGCTTGTCAGAGATTATAACCTTTGAGTAATGGCGCAGAGAATTTGAATGGCACATGTGATGTGTTGTTGAGGGTGTTGTCCGTTTTACATGAGATAATGTGCATAAATTCCCATACTGTAGTATGATCGCGGATTTTTCACTAAATTATAATAATTTATTTGTACAATGATCAAAATCTAGCAAAGAATTAGATGGTGTATATATGTATGGGCGAATTGATATCTAGGAAAGTATTTCAAATTTCCCTAGTAAGTGAAACAATGTTTGTATAAAATATATCGGTTACTAATATTTCCTAATTTTCTATCCCATATTGATGTTAAATATATATTAAATGCTGTACAGCATGCCAAAGAATTAATGAAGGCTTGGATATATAAATAGAAAGATAGATAGATAGATATAGATATAGATATAGATAGATAGATAGATAATTTGTTTAAGCGGTAGGATTTGAGCAGCTCATTGGTTTTCCGTAGCCCGGTAGCGAGATATGAACGACTCACTCATTACGAATCGAAATGAGCCGACAACCAGACACTCACCAGCTGCTTCACAGACAGCACCCTCTCCCTGCATATCACTACGAGCCGACACACAGTACAGTTCTTCTTGCTTATAGACTTGCAAGGCTTCCATGCCATTTTAATACAACATTCCCACATTATGCAAAACTGCTTTATGCCTTTATAGATTCATTTATTTATCATCTTGAAATAATGTACCCTTAGAGTGAATAATCGTCATACTCTCTTCATTATCTTCATGCAAAACCATAGTCAGAGATACCTTATGGCTGATTATTTCCGACCAGTCATGTGTTTTCATTCCTCCGTTTTTAGTGTTGATCTCATATATAATCTTGCCTGTCTTGGTAACATCATCTGGGATAAGGAACTAGATAAGGGACAACCATGAAAAAATGATAAGCCATAAAGCAGTACAGTAGCATCCAGGAACTATACTGGAGCTGTGGTCAGTGGGGACATACGGGGCAATATAGTGGTGTGATGGCGTGGTGGAGGCATATTGAGGCAGGAGCACCAGTGATGGAATATAGAGCCCCAGCCGCGTTATGGCGCCACATCACTACAATATTCACCACCACCACCACACTGACCCGCCTCGACCCGCCTCACCTGCCGTGCCTCATATACAAGCAACTCTTAACACCTTTACGTTTCTCCCATCATCTTTATCCCAACTCTATATTACACTGTTAGACAGGGTGCTAACTTAAAGACTCTTGGAACTCCTTTTTTCTTTAAGCTGCAAAAATCTAAGAGCATTCTAAAAGCATTCTTCATTGTTAAGTGTACGAGAGTCAGCACTAGAAAGCGACATTCCATCATCCTCTTATTACAGTGTCGAACATTTTATTTCTTAAGAAAGTGACTTGGAGTGAAAGATTATATTCGTGCAGAAAATAGGTCTGGCAGTCTCTCCAGTGTCATCTGAGCCTGTCTACGATGCCAGATGCCTATTTTATAACAGAAAGCAAAGTATATGAGAGGTCAGCAAAACGGAGCAAGTTGCAAAATACCGTAAGCTCAGATGTAATGAAGGACCAAGAAACACTACCTCACAATCTTCGTAGGTTGGAAAATGTTTGCAATATTATCGGAAGATTTATGTTGATGCAGAAGTCGGGTATCGGTGGAGGGAGATATAAAAATAAAAATCCCACATAGAACTGGATGAAAATAATTAGCTGCCTCCAGGTAATAAAAACAGAAGGAAATAGGGAGACACCTTTGAAACTGTATGACTTTTTTAGACTTGATCAGAAAGAAAATCCAGCAGTAAGGAAGATACATAACCTGACGACAGTTCTTGTAATATCACTGGTAAATGCTGGCCTTAAGGAAGTAACACGATCAGCTAAGAAGAGCGTTCGAAGAAAGTACTTTTGTGTACTGTACACACACAGCTGAAGAAAATTCCTAGTTCCCATTCAGTCAGCACAAAAGCCTATCAGTAGCAACCGAAAGTTAGAGCAAGAAGCAGAAATATTGCAATCGGTGCTGTAGATACCAGTGTTATGATGGAGGCAGCCTGGTCAACACAACTCGTACAGCTTATGGATTATTTAGGATACATTTTGAATTCTGTAGAGCAATGTTTTAGGTATTGTCCCTATACACATATACCAACTTAAGCTTCATTGTGAATGAGATTGAAGGCATAATTATACTTATGCCTTCGCTCGTACAGTTGCATTCAACTACCATACACCTCACAATCAAAAGAAAGAATATTAAAGTGAAAAAATGGAAACAAATCTATGTTAACAGAGAAATACAATAGAGTCTTGTTAATCTTGCAAATTTATTATAGTCCTTGATACATTCAAACTTTGTATTGTAGGGTTGCCCACAACTGTTAGCATTAACATCAAAAGTGCAGGACCTGGTCACTTCCTTTGGTCACTGCTTTATGATGTGAACTGTGGGAGGTAGATATCGCCTCAACATAATTTGCTACCATGTGCTTTTACATTATTTTTAATTAATGTTTGGGCTAAACAGAGTCTGAATCCCCTGGTCACGATTTCATATATTTTCAAGTATTCCAATGTTGTTGAGACACACACAGTATTTTGTTTACAGACAATATCATGCATTACAAAGAACTAAATTCCTCTGCCAAGCAACATGCATGAACTTGTGTATACTATTGTGATTTCTGACAAGAAAAAATTGAACACATACATTTTGGGGTTGGAACAAGTTTAATGAGTTATTAGGCCTTAGATAAGTCAAAGGCACATGGTTTAATGCCAAAGTAGCTGCAGCTCCGTAACAGTTTAGAACTACATTTGTCCTATAAATTTTTACTCAGAATTAGCACAAGAATTTCCTGTTGAAGTCTGGTACAAGATTCACGGAACACCATGTATATAGTAATTTTATACAAAACATGCATTAAACTGTAAACAGCAGGACAGGGCTCATTTTCGGTGGTAGGAACTTAAGCCTGTACCAAGCACTGGATTGGAAGTGATACCATACAGTGTGCCTAGCAATAATGGATATTTGCGCATCAAGAAAACAATAAAACAGATTTTCTTTTGTTTATTTGTTAAATTTATTTTTCTTTAGGCTTCAGTGATAAACGAGAATCTGGAGACATGCACAGCAATTCATCAGTCATTGTTGCATAACAATTGGTGAAAGTGCAGCAAAAATTACCCTATAAATCTACTGACAATCAGATCCACCCATCCATCTACCCATTCACCCATCAGCCCACCCACCCATCAACTTATATAATGCAGTGTCTCACAGCAGCAGCAGGAAGTTTTGACACAGCAGAGAATGGCACACCAACAATAATGCAACAAGTCTTGATACTACACTAAAACGGAATTAATGAAAAAGATCAATGATAATAAGGAAAAAGGGGGAAAAAATAAAAAAAAAGAAAAATGGGCAGTGCACCATTTTTGATATTCCAGTTCTTCCTTATTTAATACTTTTCTCTCCTTTTAACCTCTTACGTCTGCATAATGGGTGGAGGTTTCTGCTGTCACGCCTTTTGTTTCGATTTGCATTAGCTTCATCCCAGTAATATCCTCCGTACCCCTCCCAGGCGCAGAGGATTTTTCACTTTATAAACAGATATTTTGATACTGATTAACTAGATATGCAGTTTGATGCAAAATCCCGTTTTTCTTTTTCTCTATACATTCATTCCGTACGACATAAATTATTCTTATGAAATGCATTTAGTATTGTGTATATCTGCAGCCTCTCATCAGGTAAGAGGACTTTAACTACAACACGATAACTGGGACGAACCTAACGTACTATGAACTTAACGCTTTGGCTGCTGTGGGTTTCTCTCTTTCGAATGCAGTCATATGGTGTTAGCTGGAAAAGATAAAAAGGCCTTGTGTATTGGCCGAAATGATCATCGTGATTTGATTTAACACTTATTACACCCACGCGAGCAGGTCGAGGGAGTTATATTTTTATCTTGTTTGTCTACTTGCCTGATCGAAAGAAGAAACTATCGGATTGAATTTCATGTCATTTAACACAACGATTTTGGACCAAACTTGGTGGAACGATTGAGGGACAGGAAAGAAAGAAGTTATTCAATTCTGAGAACAATCAAGGAGAGGTAAAGGCCACAGAGCTAGATCAAAGGGTCGAGCTTTTACTCAGAAGGTCTAGTTCGATTTGAATCAATCTTGTGGATGATTTTAAGGTCAGCCGATTTTGAAATTTTGTTTTTAGAACAGTAGGTCAACGGCCAAGATCACAGTGTAATTTCAACTTGAGCACTTTTGGTCTGATTTAAAGGGAACTTGGTAAAGTTCAGGGCCAGGTAAGGAAGAATTTATTTTATTTTATGAGCAGTCAATCAAAGGTCAAGGATACAGAGCAGGGTCTTCGTTTCTGCCTTTCACACCGCCAGTGGGCACCTGTCGTGGTCGAGTACGATGCTCATCAGTTTTGAAGTTGGCGACGACGCACATTAACCAGTAGATCAAAAATGGGTAACGTGCATCAGCTGATCATGTTTACATGATTGTTATCCAATAGTTTTTTAATTTCCTTGCTACAAAACTACGACCCACTGTTCCTGTGGTTGAACGTTGAGACCGTTCGCACAGCGGGGATGTTGCACTGTCTGAGTTCTTGAATCTGCAGTTTTCCGGGAGCCGCACTGGATCGCCTGGTATTTTGAGGAATAAAATGCAAAGTTTTTACATCCCAGCTAAATGGTTTACTCAAATGGTATGACATCACTTTTAGAAGTCATAAAGGGTACATCATATTAGTTGACGAATACCCTCTTGTGCTCAGAGTATTAAAATTTTCAGCATGATGTTATGTTCTCTTTTCTTACTGTTGCGGAATGACTCTTCACCATAGAGAAGGCCATTTATTTTAAATAAAAACAATCTCCACATTTAGCAATTTCAGTACATTGGCGCCTCTGTAATGCTGCTTTTGCCACCACGACATGTTAACATATCTTTTTCTTGAACTCTGTATATCTGCCATTTTGGTCTTCATTTAATAGTATGGTTTTGTGTCATAGTCTGGATGCCCTCCCTCCCCCTCTCTCTCTCTCTCTCTCTCTCTCTCTCTCTCTCTCTCTCTCTCTCTCTCTCTACTGTCTCCCTCTCTCCCCTTCTGCTCTTAATACCTTTAATCTGTTATTTCTATGTCTTCTCGAATCTGGTTACCTCTGTTCTTGTTTATTCATTTATCTCAGTGTCATTATCGCTGCCTGGGTGTTTTCTTTCATTTTATCTCCTTATCTCAACATGCTTATCTGTTTATTTTAATCCCGTCTTTCCTGATCCCTTTGTGTGTATCAGCCTTTTTGTTCCTTTTAAATAACCATTTTTATATTTTTATTTTTTTTATTTTCTTTTTGTATTTACCTCTTTGTCTCAGCCTTCATCTATCCTTATTTCTGTTGATGTCTTTAAGTCTCAATGTTCCTCTCTATTTATAATTGATTTTCTACTTAGTTCTGTGTTTTTCTTCGTTTATTTCTGTGTATCTCTGTGTCAGCCGCTGTGTTCCATCTCAACGTCGTTTTATTTATCTCTTTACCAGACCACTTGTGTTTATTATCAGACCGTTTGTGTATTTCTGTTAGACAGTTTGTGTATCTTTATCAGACTGTTTGCGTATCTCTGTCAGACCGTTTGTGTATTTATCAGACCGTTTGTGTATCTCTGTCAGACAGTTTGCAAATCTCATCACACCCTTTGTATATCTCTTTATCAGACTGTTTGCGTTCCTAATTACCTATATTTTTTGAGTTTAACTTCTTCTCAGAATAATATTTACGTGTTCCACCTTCTCTTTGTGTCTTTAACTTTGCTTTTATTTACTTCGACATATTTATCTATGTAAAATATTTGCAGGAGAAAATATATATGTACAGTACATCTGTGTAAATATACAATATATATAAATTTCAACGCTTTTTTCTGTTCCTAGCTCTGTTTCAGTTTTTACCTGATTCTGTCAAGCTGTTGCTATTTCAGCAACAGTTACACTAAGGTTACTCATATAGCTGTGGATGAATATGGTCTAACAAAATCTAGTTGCCTTATTGACTAATAAAATGCCAATAATCTCTTTGGCTGGTTAGTTACCTCTGTTTCTGTCTCTAAAAAAGATCGGCATTTCAGCGTTTTTTTCAGTATCTCTTACGTTATTTTCTTTTCGGGTATTTTGTCTGCTTCCTTCTAGCCATCTCTATTTCAACGTTTTTTTCTTTGTATTTATCTGCTTATGTAACTGTTTATTTTCAGTTGCCGATTCCACCCAATTTGGCTAATTCTCTTTTATATGTTTCAACTAATTGCTATCTGTATTTGCCTGTTTTAATATTTTAGATTTTTCTAGTTGTATCTATACCACCGTGTTTGTCTGTTTCTCTTTGGTGATCCCTATTTCAATATTGTGTATTAGAGTGATCCAAAAATACAAATAACAGGACAGCATGACAAACGCAGGTTGTTCTGTTCCCTTTTATTAATCAAGCGAACCTGCAAATTTCAGTTCTCTGGCTTAATATTTAGAGCTCGCTACAGTTTTCACTTGTTATTACCATCACATTATTGCACTACACCACAGGCGACGTGAACACTGAACATGAAAAGAAAAGTTTTTGTCAGTAATGTTAAAATAAACGGTAAGCATATCCTCAGAAAGTCATTTCAGCGAAGTAAACACTGTTATTTTTCAGTGAAGTGCTATTAAGTGAAAGCCTCCTGCGAACAACACTGAATGTCATGCTGGTGCTGCCTCACGACGGTCAGGATGTATTGTTTCTGTTTCTTGTCCTTCGTGAAGGTCGAGTTCAGTTTTGTTACAAGGGAAATTGTTCTCCCAGCGCAGTCAGTCACCTTCTTCATTTCCAGCTGGAAGAAGGGCCCCAAAGATGCTCATGGTCTCAGCTATCACGAACTCACTCAGCGGCTGCCAAGGAGAAAAGTTCTTGCGTTCAAGTAGCTTCAGAGCTTTTTTCTTTGAAGACCTCTTCAGGTTCTGAATCATAACATTATTCTTTGAGAAATTGATCCACTAGTCAAGAAAGACCAAGCTGAACATCTCCTCCAAAACGTACCAGAGATGTCGTTTCCAAGCTGCAAGAGCTGTCTCCGTGAGGCTTCGCTCAGGCAGGCAGGCCACTGTGGATATGGCACATGAAGTCAGAGTCGTTTTGGAAAGCATATTTAGCAATCATCGCTTCATTCCAGTACTTGACATAGCTGAGTGCAACAAACAGGCCGACACTGCACATCGCATGCCTTTCCTGAACAGTAAGTAAGCTAAACTGGGCCCTGAACAGGTGTATCTTGAGAGTGCAGATGGCTTTCGCCATCCACCTGGCTTGGTGGATTGCACCAGGCGTTCGGATGTTAACTGAGACGTCTGGGACTTCACCCAAGAACAGAAATGCTAGAAGAAGTTCTGTATAATCAACCCTAAGGTGAGGTTTCTACTCCGATATTGACTTGAGATACTCAACAGCCGACGCCTTTGCATGAACTAGATCACCACCATCAGAGAATTGCTATGTACAATCTTCATCTTCTGTGGCTGGAACAGGACAATCTCATGAACATGATGCCGACACACTGCCCACAGCAGCTCTCTATTCAGACCTAGCTGTATCTTCACACATGCTACCTCAGAGTGGCCAGTGTTTGAAGCAGTAGTGTCAAACACTATTCCCCTGATGTTCTCTTCAAAGCTGTGCCCTCGAAGGAGACTCGGACAGTTATATGCTTAGGCACTCCTAGTGCTACTGGTAGCGTTTGGAACACCAAACACAATTTCTGTATCTTCGCCTGTCACCCGGACAGGGCACAGTCAACTTCCTCAGTTAGAGTGAGGCCAGGCAGCAGCTTCGTGTCCCAATGTAAAAGAAGAGGCACCGTTGCGGTATGTCGTGTTTTTTTGGCTTCATTTGCTGTCATTTCACGGTTCAATTCGATGGTGACGGATAGAGCTTCAGGACAGCATCAGTTCATTCATCCAGTCACTTTTGCTAAGGCTCCCATCACAACCACTTCTGTCCTGTCTGATATATTTACTTGATCCAATTTCGAAGGCACCACAGGAGAAAGAAAGTCGTGGGCTGTCTCCTTGACCCTCTTTGGCGTTTCTGCTGTTCGACGTAGCTTGGTGGTAAACTCCAGATCTCCAACATCTACTTCTGATGACGAAAAAGAAGAGAGGGAATCAGTCTTCGACGAATCGACTGTCTGAGCCATACCTTCCTTGTCCCCTATCAGATTTTTCCTTTATCTTCTGCTCTGTCTCCATTCGCCTGCGTATCACCTCACAGGATTTCCGGAGCAGCTGATTAACTCATGCCATTGTCAGTTGCATGCTATCTTCCTGCTGACTGACTGAGAAAACCTGGTCTTCCACGTTTGTGATCTGCATCTGGGCACCTCACTTGGAGATGTCAAACAATTCTTCAAGGTCTCCATAAAAGATGTCTTCCTTCATTCGACATGACTCTGAGTCCTTCTGTTGATTTTTCTTTGGCTCTTCATACTGCTCGACAAGTCCTGGAAGCTTCTTCTTGCAGTAGCAGACAGTCAAGGTCGGAACACTGGCTGAACACCAGAAACAAAGAACAGTGTCAATCACTGCAGATGCAGTGTCAGACTTGGGTTTCTTCAGGATTACGTGGTGGTAAAAGAAATGCCTGAGCACTTGACCTCTTAGAAGGCAGTCAACAACCAGCGACCATATCTTCAAGATGACTGATCAACCAGACATAAGCACTGCTTTGCAAAGCAGCTGTAGCCATATCACCTGCAAACAGAAACTCAATTTGAAATGGAGGAAAGCATGCAAAGTAGGCTATACTACACACACACACACACACACACACACATTATCCTCACAAGTGAGCAGCACATTGTGCATAATTGCACATTGCACAATCAGCTGACCGCGAGGCAAGGTAGACTGAAGATATTTATAGACCCATGGCCAACCCCTCTAGAACATTCCATAATTGTCTCAAACAATTTAGAACCTTCTAGAACATTCCAGAATTTCTTAGAACCGTTTGTAACCGTGTAGACCCCTCTAGAACACTGTACAATATACTTTTCTCTCGAAATGTCTATTTCCCCTTAAAAGTTCACGTTTAGAATGACATCTAAATGTTGTCAGATCGGCCTCATTCTTTACATGTTACTAAGGCAGTGAATTGGATTAATGGCATATTGTGTCTGAATCATGATACACTATGTGTAATTTTAGTATATGACCGTGGACCACCCTGTTGTGTATACACCTCAGCATCTTTGTTTCTAGATATGTCCACTTCAGTGTTTTTAGTTTTCTCTCCATTTTTCCCTGTTTCATTACTTTTCTGTATATGCTCTAGTATTTGCTTTAATATTTTCGCTTTTTTCTCTCTGGTTATCTCTGTTTTAACGTCCTGTTCTCTGCCATTATGTGTTTAATGTTTATGTTTCTTTCCGGATGTCGCGAATCCACTGTTTTTTCCTCTTTTTAGTCATTTGTTTCAGCGTTTCTGTTTACCTTTTTACATCTCAGTGTCTATGCTTCTTGTTATGTTCTCTTCAACGTTTACACCTCTCTCTTGCTATCTCTCTTTAAACGTTTTTGCCTGGTTCCCTGTGTATACCTCTTTCCTTAGTGTGTGTGTATGTGTGTGTGTGTGTGTGTGTGTGTGTGTGTGTGTGTGTGTGTGTGTTTCTAGTTCTCTGTTCCAATGTTTTTGCCTCTTTCTCTATCTATCGACTTTATTCTGTGTTTTAAATGTTAAGTCTTTTACAACGTTTGTGTGTTTCAGTCTGCTTGTGTATCTTTGAACGTTTTAGTCGGCTTCTCTCAGCTCTGTTCCAACGTTTTTATCTGTATATCTCAACAACGTTTTCATCTGTGCATCTCAGCGTCTATGTCCTCTCTGTGTCAGCGTTTTTACCCCCAATTTCCTTTCCTTCGACCTCCATCTCTACAGAATACTCGCGTGTTACACCCTCTTCCCTTCATCTTTTATTCCACATCCGTTTCGTCTCCCCTTTACTCTTGTTTTTCACTTCCTTTTTTCCACTCCTTCCCCCTGACCAATTCTTTTTTCCCCTCGTTTCCCCTCAACAGTCCCTTTCATCCGATCTCTCTTGTACCCTACTTTCTAGCTCTCCCTCCTCTCTCTCTCTCTCTCTCTCTCTCTCTCTCTCTCTCTCTCTCTCTC
>JAGKTI010023157.1:713-14935 GCA_018397915.1 Birgus latro
AGAGAGAGAGAGACTATTAACTATAAAGTAATAAACTGCTCCTTAATGTCCAGCACATAGTTATCCAGCCAGCAAACTTTATTATCGATTTTTCACGGACAATCAAGACAAACTCTCAACCCTACGCGTTCTAAAAATATATCAGAGAGAGAGAGAAAGAGAGAGTAAAACCATAAACATCATCCAGCCTGCAAACTTAATCATCAATTTTCACAGGGGTGCTCACCATAATCTTCCTACAGGTTGCTAAATTTAATCTTTTATATCCACCAACAAGAAGTCTTTCCCTTCCTCCAGAATCCCCAATAATGCACATAACCCAACCTAACCTTACCCACACTAAATTTTATCTAGACTAACCCAAACTAAACTTACCTAATGAGGCCTAATCTAACCTAACGTAGCCTAACCGAAACAAACCTAAACCTATCCTACCCTACTCCACTCCACCCTATCCTGACGTACCGTACCATACCCTACCCTACCTTACCCTAACCTAACCTACCTTAACGTAACCTCTCATCACCTAACCTAACCTTATCTAATCGAACCTAACCTAAACCAACCTAACGTATCCTAACTTTATACCCCCAACAACAAGCCTTTCCCTCCTTCCCTCGCTCCCGCTCCCCGATTATGCACCTTCTTGGAAACTAGAGTCGGCGCCAAAATGAGCGGGGGAACTCTTTGTTATCCCCCTTAATATAGTGGGATCTTTATGTTCTAGTAATTTATTCCTGATACTCTCAGGTGATTATATTCAGATGGGCTTTTTTGTACAGCAGAGGTCACGAAAGTTCTATCTAACCTTCACTGCAGAAAGATGTATGCTAAGCCGAATGACAATTGCCTGTTATATTCTTTCTACTCTAACTTGTTCTAAAACTGCCATTTCTCCATCTTGAATGCTGAATTTTAACAAGAGATTAGCAGTAGAATATGATGTTAGTCACAAAGTTCTGTTATGGAAAGGATGGAGAGTCTTATCACTGTCTGTTTCTGCCACTCAACTTCAAAAATTTAGCTAAGAAGGGACGAAAACCTTGGCCAAGTTAAGGAGAAACAACTGAGGTAAGAAAAAATATGATTGGGGCTGATGGGGTTAGCGTGCTTTTCTGTACACCCTTAGACACAAACACCTTTAGCTACTTTATGATATTTCTCTCCCGTTAATTCAGTGTGATTGTATTAGCCTTGGTAAAGCCTGCTCGTACTGAGGGGTTAAAAAAAATTGTTAATCTCTACAGTACTATGAAGGTTGTTTTGTATTTCATTCATGCTAACGCAGTATAATTTTATGGAATTACGGAAAGCCTCCTCGTAATGAAGTGGTTTGAGAGAGAGAGAGAGAGAGAGAGAGAGAGAGAGAGAGCGACAGATATAACTCCCCACACCCCCCCCCCAAAACACATCTCTCCCCACCCCCCCCCCCCCCCCTCTCCCCTCCTTTTCTCCTTCTCCNTAATCTCTACAGTACTATGAAGGTTGTTTTGTATTTCATTCATGCTAACGCAGTATAATTTTATGGAATTACGGAAAGCCTCCTCGTAATGAAGTGGTTTGAGAGAGAGAGAGAGAGAGAGAGAGAGAGACATCGTAAACTTCCTACCCAAGCTCCTAACAATACATCACTTTACACCCCTCCTCCACAACCTTTCCTCCTGTTTCTTCCTGCTAATTTAACTTCTAGGAAGATCACTTTGTCCTACTGAAGAACAGCTGTGGTTGACCTTTCCACTAACATCAATTTCACGATTAGTTTCATCATCACCTTCATCATCCTAATTCTCATCACCCCCATCCTCATCCTATTTGTCATCATCACAATCATCATCATTATCATCATCATCCAACCTCTATTTCTCGCTGATACATGGTAGTGGAGAGAGATCCAGACACAGGAAGGGGAAGAAGCAAGAGTACGGCAATCAACAGAATGTACAGGTAAAGACATGTCCCTTTTGCACCTCATAGTGACTCGTCTACTTTCTTTACACTAAAATCCGCCTCCTCGTCCCCCTCCATCTTCTCATCATCATCATCAACAGCAACAACACCCTCACCATTATTATCGTCACAAGGAAGGGTGAGTAGGAGAGAAAAAAGAAGAAAGAACTATCATAAGGGTGTTTGTCGAAAATGGGCCATAGTAATTTGAAGGGTCCTGAATCATTACAATACTCGATAAATCGGTAATGCTTCAAACGTCAATTCGGGAAGCAAATACAAGAATCCTAATATTTATTTTTAACTCTGTAAAACTAGAGGGACTTCAAGATTAAACACCACTTCAATATGCCTCCACGTCAATAAACATCCAGTACCTTACGTAATCTCCACAAAAACTGGCTCTTCGGTACGGTACATATATATATATATATTTTCAGTAACAATCCGTGCTGTTAGATCTTTAATACCTGGCATTTCTATAGCAGCTGGCCCTACAGTAGTCTAGGTATTGCTGGGATATAGAGTATAAAGTCAAAAGTCAAGGCTGGGAGATTAGAGAAGACCTAATTGCAATATTAAACCCATTATTGGAGTACTTCATCGTATATTCGTCCACACCATAAGATATTCAACACCTGCCAAATTCCCGCAAAATCTTTACTGGTACCATGAAAACCGCAGCAATTGGAACCCTGACGATCAAATCAGCTGGGCAGATACACATTGCGCTTTGAATATTCGTCTACGCCATTAGACTATCATCTCCAAACCTGCACAAAAATGACTCTGTTGGCAGCCTAGATATTGAGGCGATCTGGCCCATAAAAGTCAGAAGTCAAGGGTGGGGGATTAGAGAAGAACTGGACGTTACGCTGAAGGACGGATTGCGTGGTCTTGCCTCAGATTCTCGTTACAGATAACCAGGTTTGAGTTAAAGTTAGGGTTTCTTTAAGAATTCTTTAGACGTCAATCAGATTAAGTAATTTTTATCTGACTTTACACTGTTACCAGGTGAATATATATACCGTATTAAGCGTAGATCATCCAAGTTGAGAAGGGGGTTAAGGAAATGTCTATCCATCCCCTTAAATTTGAAAAAGTCTGTCCTAAGCTGGACAGTAAACTCTGGATGCAAAAAGGAAAAAAAAAAGCCACCTGATGAAAGGGGTAAACTACTCGGCAAAAACTCGCCAATACTCTGGGGATAATGTTACTGGAGGCCAAGCAGGAACAGGTACAATATGACAAGTTTACATAAAATGGCATAAACAGAGTGAACTAAGTCGACACAGTAAAGCAATAATTCGAAAGCAAACAAGTTTCCACGGATGGATGGGTTGTCGCGAGTATTGAAATAAACGTCCGAATTATATATAGTTAGTGGGAGGGACAGTTACGTGACATCCCCTCGAAGATAATTAAGTAGCATCACTGCACACAAATATTAAGTAAGTAATATATCTGGCAAGCTTCAGTACATTTAGTCATCATCATCATCATTATCGTCGTCGTCATTACCACCACCACCATAATCAGTTCCAACACCATTTTCATTATATCCATGCACCGCTCCGTTCTCCGTGTCATCATCATCACCACCATTATCATCATCATATCCCAGTCTGGAGCTGCCTTTAACATACTGCCTAACCCATCGACGATCACATCAGATCCTTGTTGAAAGTCTTCGCAATTCCCGTAATAAAGAAGAGCAAAAACTAGTGTCAGGTTTCTAGTAAGGGCAAAGTAGACACTTGTAACACCAGACACTCTCCAGGCAAGCACTTAATATACTCGAATTCTTGAACGCCTCTCCAGTCTGCAGTAACAGTAAATCAGAATTCTAGTATCAGACTCCCCTATTATCTCCCCCTATTCTCTCTCAACATCTTTGCCTCTACATGAAATCTAAATCGCTCCAAGACAATGGAAAAGAAACCTATAGGACTCGACCCTCACCACTGAACTTCGAAATACTCATGAAATCCAGCAGCGTTAAACATGGGTCTAGTGTAAACAGAGGATGAGGTTTTATCATTAGGTTAGTGTGTTTCTGGTACTACTGGGAAAACGTGTATCTATCCTTCGAGCTTTCTAATAATACACAGTTCACACTCAAACACTCAAAGTCTGTGAAATTTCAATGGCATCATGCATAATTCCAGTGGGAGCAGGAGAAAGTGCAACAAGTTTTCCAGAGTATGTAATGTGCTAGAGGAAATAATATGTAACTTTCTATAATCTCTAATAGCACCAGACAATCCCAGATCAAATGATCAAAAACCTTGACCTCTGCTTGCACCATACGTAGTTCTAGTGCGAGCAGATGAGAAAGAATAATCAGTTAGTCCATTATGTGACTAGAACTTGGGGAAACTAACTTTCAATCCACTTATTTAGCAATAGACACTACCTAATCTACCCTAAAAATTTACGAAATTCCAATAGCGTCCTAAATAGTACCTGTAATAGCAGAGGAGAAAGTATAATCATTGGGCCAGTGCGTGTCTAGCACAAGGGGAATAACCTGACCTTTTTATCTACCCTTCCAACACCAAGCACAACACTCCCTGTTAACTTTCAAAATTCACGATACTTCAACAGCATCCTACAAAGTTTTAGTAGGAGCAGAAGAGAAAGTATAATCATTACGCTAGCGTGTGTCTAACAGTAAGGACGGGAAAAATATAACTTGCTATACATTTGCATAGCACCGAACAAACCCTGGAAACATCATGCAGAGTTCTAGTAAAATCAGAGAAAGTATAAGGTGTCTGAGGAGTATGTGTGGAGTGACTCGTATGGATCGAGTAAGAAATGATGAAGTGCGTAGGAGAACTGGAATTGTTCGGGAGACGGCTGATCGAGTTGAACAGAGGGTGTTGCGATAGTTTGGGCATATGGAGAGAATGGATAATGAGCGATTGGTGAAAAAGATAACTAGATCTGATGTGAGAGGTGTAAGGCTGAGAGGAAGACCACGAATAGGATGGATGGACAGTGTGAAGAGAGCGTTGGATTCGAGAGGGTTGTCTGTTGAGCATGGAAGAGTGGCTGTGCATGAAAGAAATGAATGGAGAGAAATTATGAATTAACAAATGATGACGCAGCCCTGAGGGGATATTCTCCTGCATTTTGTCTGATCAGCTGATCAGGTCAGGTGCGGGAAAGGGGCTGGATCCATTATGATGTGGCAGGGGTAAACCAGCTTTGCTGTCGGGCCCTGCTGCGGATGTCACTGACTGCACTGCGTAGTTGACCCTCGTGCGGTGTGGTGCGGTGAGGATCTGTCCCTTCTCCCCTTTAGGGCTAAGATACGAATGAATGTGTATGAGTGGATGAGTAAATTGGTAGTGTATTGACCTGTCTCGGCTACCTCCCTTTTCTTGGGGGAAGCACCCTAGGTATATAGACATATAGATAGTATGCTTAGTAATGACAGGAAAACATATGTAACTTCTTTTAAATTCAACCTATCTTCTATAAACACTTCCTAATCATAAAAAAAACTCACAAAAAAACCATCTGCATCTTGCATGGCTTTAGTAAGAGCAGAAGAGAAAATGTAAACATTAGGCCAATGTGTGTCTAGTACTGAAGGGGAAGAAAAAATGAAACTTTCTGATTATTACGTGGCACTAAACAAGATCTCAAAATTCTCAAACCCTAGCAACATAGTGCATAGTTCTAGTAAAAGCAGAGGAGAAAGTATAATTAGTAGACACAGTGTGTTTGATAATGAAAGGAAAATATATGTAACTTTTTTTTTTTTAATCGGCTCATCTAACATTAAATCCTTCTTTGTTCATCCTAAAATTCACGAAAGTCCAACAGAATCCCACAGAGTTTTACTAAGAGCAAAGGAGAAAGTATAAACATTTGCCCAGCATGTACCCGGAACTATGAAGAAAATAACGTACCTTAGAGTGGACTTACGTAGCACCAGACAAGCCCTCAAAATTTTCAATCTCTAGAAAAAGCATGCATAGTTCTAGTAAGAGCAGAAGAGAAAGCATAACCATCAGGCCAGCGTGCGTCTAGTACTGAAGGGGGGGGGGGGAATGCAACTTTCTATCGTCCAGCCGGCGCACAACTGCACACCGACAATCAGCACCAGACTGCACTTTCACCAGGGTCAGCCTCTCACACACGCTTTACAGTCTAGTGATGCTGCCTGCTGTCTACAGCTAGGTTTTATGTACATTTATTATGCAGCTTCTCTGTCGACGAAGGGGCTAAACCAACAGACCTGACTGAGGAAACACACAAACACATCATATATATACACCGTCTTTGCAATCTCCATGTTTTATGTAAATTTGGTAGGTAACTTCCATGACGGCAGGGAGCTGTACCAACAGATTTGATCTCTCTCTCTCTCTCTCTCTCTCTCTCTCTCTCTCACACACACACACACACACACACACACACCCACTTTGATATCTAAAGCTACGAGTATGGTTTATAAAGCAAATTCTCTTACACCAGGATTTGACTGTTGGGATATTACAGAACACACGATTCAAAGTCATGTTTACGTAACTTATCGTGCAACTTCTGACGACATGAAAGCCACAGTAGCAAACATGACTGAGGAAATATTACAGAAACCTGATCGACATAAACGATTACCACACTATTTTCCAGAATGTACGACGACACGAAAACGAAAATCGAGAGGTAACGCACTATTCATCGCACGAATGAGTGCCGGAACTGCGACATCAGGAGAGAAACTGGGTAACTCCTCCATTGCGAGGAGCCATTCTTAAGTTGGCTATGCAAATCAGACGACAGCAATAATGATGGTGACAAAGGTCATACTGCGGGATTTCTGGATATAGTTCATAAGCTAAGTGTATGCAGATTATGTGTTATGATTCCACAGTGTAGTGATTGTTGTTTTAAATGAAACTTCTTTCGCACGCATTAATATCCCAAAAACAACTAATCCAGAATGTGGGTAAAACTCACTCATATATACTGTAATCATCATAAAGTTTCTCTGAAGACACGAAAGTCATACCAAGAGAGCTGATTCATGATATATTGCACAAAACATGGAAAACTAACTCATTCCAGAATGCATTTTTACATTCCCTCTGCTTTAGATAAAAATGGAAATCGAGAGCTGCAGCGTCATCCACTGCACGACTGTACTAACGCCGCTGAACACGTAAGACAATACAGCCTACCATATACCATTAATTTAGTCTCCATTAACGGGAAAGTTTCAGTCGTGTCAAATATAATAATCCACTATTTGCACACCTAATCCCAGAGCTTACCGTCGGCGAACGCTACACAGATGCCTCCAAACTCTATTTTGATGCCTCCTAACTTTTCGATACTTCCTAACTTTTTTTTTATGCCCCCCAACTCTGCTCTCATGCCTCCTAATTTCTTTTTCGATGCCTTCTAACTTTTTTTTCGTTGTCTTCTGTGTTTTTTCCGAAGATTCCTTGACCATTTTCTCGATGCTTCCCAACTCTTTCTTCGATGACTCCTAACTTTTCTAATGCCTCCTAACTCTTTTTTCGGTCTCTCCTATCTCTTTCTCGATGCCTCCAAACTCCTTTCTCGATGCTTCCTAACTTTTTTTTTTTCCGGTGCCTTTCAATTCTTTTTTTCGATGCTTCCTAACTCCTTTTTCGATTCCTCTTAACTTTTTCTTCCTATCCCTCCTGACCCTTCTTTTGATGCCTCTAACCTTTTTCGATGCCTCTAAAGTCATTTTCCGTCATTCGCAATTGGCCGTACACTCGTCGCCTTTAGATTTTGTAACATCTTTCCCCCGTGAACAGTTTTGCATATCACACCTTAACATCTTCTAGTATTGTTGATCTGTATTTTTATTAACACTAAGACTTCTATGACTCACTCTCAACTGATTAAAATCGTCTGGCAGTAGCTGATATAACACATTAAAGTATTCCACATCATTTTAGGGTTCATGGTGGCAGTATTAAAATAATGGGTCACACAAATCATTCTCAGCTGAACGGATTCGCCTAACGTAAAAATAAAATACAGAAGTAATATCTACCGTGAGGGGATTACTGAGGTATAAATAATTCTAGTGAGGAAATAGGCTCAAAGGTGACGCAAGTGAGGTGTATAAAGAATGTCATGGGCTTTATATGTCACGCAACGAAGTAATTATCGTTTATGTTCATTCGTCTGTCTTCCAAAAACTTGAATAATGAGTGAATGAATCTATGGTATTGGTTAATTTTATTTGTTTCCTGATGATAGTTCTCCGACATCATGATGATATATATGATGACGATAAGAATGAGGATGAAGCTGATGATCATAATGGCATTGAAGCTAATAAAGACGATGACTGATGATGATGATGATGATGATGGTGTCCTCTTTTTCCTCTCCTATCCCAATGTTCCATATAAAATTCTGATGGTGCTTCAAGTCTACCGCCTACCTAACCTTCAAGCTAATCAACCAGCCATCTCTATACCTCAGTCTTGATTCAACGCAAGACACACAAGGCCGCAGGGGACAGATATTACAGTACTTAGGATAGCCAGAGAAAAGAGGGATCTGGTTCAGAATGTGCATAGTTAATGTTCTAGTATTAACTCACTGAATTCTGTGACGTATTATCTACCTTTTTTATTTAATGTCTACATCTGTTCTAGTGTTAATTTATTAGAAAACTAGTTCATTTAGACTATAATCTGACCCCTCCAGCTCTAAATGTCTATCCTAAACTAAATCTTACTGTTTGAAGGCAACAAAAGCAAACAAGAAAATCGTCATCGGATTAAGAGGGGTGAAAACAATATAGATATCTTCCTGTTACTTTACCGCTAATGAAGAGATGCTGGGAGGTCTCTTAAACGAACGAGAATACGGCTTAATTTCTGTACTATTTTAAAACTATTTCCTTCACTGACGTCACTGTTCTTGTTATATTATGGAAGCAAATTATGTCTAACTGGAATACAACATAACAACAGCACTGAAAATGTCACTTCTTCCCCTTATAAAGACACCAGTAGCCAGTAAACGAGTGAGCCGCATTACATTCTTTACCTAGTCGTCCTCAGCACCTACAATCAGTCACTGATCAAGGTGATCCTGTTTAACCAGGATGCCAACTTTCCAATGCATTGTTGATTTAGGTTATTCGCTCACCACAAAACACCAGTGAGGAAATAAATGCACACAAAACTGGCAAAAATAATCTGCACTATAAGAAACAGTGGCATTTATTTCACTGAGATAATGTCATTGCCTTTATATGTCACGCAATGAGCTTGTTACCTTAAGTTTGTTCACTTGTCTTTCGGAGGCTTAAATAATGTGTGGATGGGAGTACGGCCTGTTTCAATGGATATTCGCACGATATTTCTCCCACATCCTGGGTTTGTCTCACTTGTTTCTGGGTTCTCGCCATGCAATGTATAAATGTGGGAAACTGGGCTAAGATGATGACGACGATGATGATTATCGTATAGGTAATGATGACGATGAAAAGGCTAGTATGGATGATGATGATGATGATGATGTCTTTGTTCTTCTTTTCTATTCGAGTGTTAGCTATAAATTTCTGGCTGCCAAGTATGTCCAACGCTTTCCTGACCCACAAGTTAATCTGCCACGCTTCTCTGACTCAAACAAGATTCCTCCTAAGACACAGATTACAGTACTTAGGGTCGACGGAGAGAGAAGGAATCTGGTAGAGAAATGCATGGCCATTGTTCTCGCATCAAACTGCAGATTTCCTCATATTACAGTACTGCCAATTTATCCTATTGTACTTTAAAAATGGCATCATGCTTTACCTTAACTCCTTTACCCCATGACCTATTTTTCATTTTATTTTTGTTATCTTCAGCTTCAGTCGATTTTGGAGAGACTTTTCGAACTGGAGAGGTTAGATACAGCCTTCGTTTGCCTCTCCATTATGTCCCTCAGCTGAACAACATCTCTAAAAAATGAAACAGAAAAATAGGGCACTGAGCTGCAGGGGTTGATATTCTCTTACGCAAGAAAAGAGCTGAGAATAATTTTAACCTTTCTTCCTCTTGACAGCCTGGGGGAGAATGGAGGTGTGGCCCACGTATGCTGGGCAACTCTCATGGCAGTTCCATTGCTCTGTGCTTTTCCTTTTTCCTTTGTTCTTGGTCCTACCCACCATATTCATGATGATAATGATATTGTTGCTACTTATGGTGATGACGATGATGATGGTGGTGATAATGACAATGATGATAATAACGACGATGCTGTTGCTGTTACTGTTGTTATTGATGTTAATTGTTGTTGTCGTCGTTGCTGTTGTTGATGACGATGATGATGATAACGATGATATTTCCTGGTCCGCCCTGAACCCTAACGCACTTGAGTACCGGCGCCATCAGTGAACGAACAATAAAGCCCTGAGTCACGGTTCCCTTATCTCCCGGTGTGAAGTTCCCCACAATGGGATAATGGACGGCTTCAAGGTTAATAGAAGCAGTTTTAGGGGGGTCTTCCCAATCGATTCTCAGCGGCTTTATTCCTCGCCGGCTACAGGATCTCCAGACAGGAATCCACTCAGTTAAATATAATTCACTGATGTTAGCCTGATCCCTAAGTAAATACGAAAACGGGGTAAAATAAAAAATGAAATATAATAATGTATGCCCTTACTCTCAAGATTTTTCACAGCTGGGTACATCAGTCTGGTGTAAACATGAATATACAAAGTGTCAGGAAATTATTTTCAAGTTTGAGTAAAAGCATTACTTCACTGAGGAAAAACGGCTTGTGTGTGTAAAAAAAAAATATTGCTTTTTTTTTAAATAGTTAAACCAGATTTTTACCTACTGACTGAACAAGAGTCATTAAGGCAGATAACCATAAATGGCCCGGGATTTGAAGCGGGGAGGTTCTGCGGGCTCAACCTTCCACCTCAATAAAATACCAGTGTAAACAGAGGACTTTAAACCATTTGATTGCTAATAGAGTTTTAATGCTTTGACTGCCCCGGTGTTGGCCTTAATAAGACACCTCAATGTGCCCAAAGCAGTGACAAGGTTACAGTGACATTTAAAAAACACGTAAAAATAATGCCATGAATATTAAAACACCTATTGCAGTTATTCCGAAAACCAGCCTTGATCAACAATGCTTGATGCTTCCCCGGATTTGCTTATCATCATTCATGCATTCACGCCAGTCACAAGATAAATAATTAGATATGTTAATACTTGATTTGGTCATAGTCATTCCACTGATTTACAGCATATTATCCTTTAGCGGAAAACGACATAAACAACTAGTATTTTTTGCATGTTTGCAATTTCATTATATATATAGTTAGTCTAAATTGCTCGCAGGTAAATGAAAAACCTGATGAAACTCCCCCCCCAAGCAATAATTTATATAAACCTTTTCTGACGATAATATGGCCACATCCCAAGTTCCAAATGACAAAATATCTATGCAGTTCGTACATAAATATACTGTATGTTTGTCATTACATGTACAAAACAAACAAACTACAAAAGAGATCAATCTTTGGACTACTATCCACTTATTGTTTAGGTGAGGCATTTTGAAAAGAAGGATACAACGGGGGAGAAGAAGAAGAAGAAGAAAAAGATGAAGATGATGATGAAGAGGTAGATTGCAACCCTTCAATCCCTTGTAATTATCTAGGCTTACACATAATTTCGAGACACGGGTGTTAGGGAGTACCATGGAGGTAAGGAAAGAAATGCCTGAATGTTCTTTGGTCGAGCTCACCTTTTACAAGATCCGGCGTCTAGCAACTGACTTGGAACACGCGAGAACAAACAGCCTCCTAGCCATCATCACACGTCCATTAAGCCTAAATTATCCTCCTCCTCCATTTTCTCGCCTGCTCTTAAAATGCATGATGGAAGGCCTCGGTAATCCAAAAATATTTACCTCAGGCGAAATCTCTTAAAGGAGGAACGCAGTACAGACACAAGTGACAATTATTTGGAAATGCACGCCACTTTACTGAATTAATACTTTGACGTCTTTTATTAATTTATTATTGATGCCGTCAAATGATTAATTTCAGGCTGGGTATGACCCGTATGGTCAAGGTATCAGAAGCAATCTCCATTAAAGCAGGCATCGACAGCATTTAACCAAAGCATACATCTGAAAAGATTGCAACATTAAGTAAATGAAAAATTCACACAATCACACCTTTCACTTGCACTCATAATGCTGCTACACCTCACACAGACACAACTAATACTCCTACAATGGACACATTTGTACAGGGCACACTGCCACAGTTCACACTGCCAAACCACATGGATACTATACACCACTATATCTTAAGCAGTCATTCCTCAAACAGACATACCTCACACAGGTACACCACACACTGATACATCTCACATAAACACATACCACACTGTCACACCTCATACTACTTCCCTTTACAGAAACACACATTAAACTGCAAATTTTCCCCCTAGCATTCACACTGACGCAATGTACACAAACCTCACACTACCACACCTCATATTTATTGTGCCTTTCCTGGTCATCTATATTAAACTTAATCCCCAAAACTAATATTTGCAAGTGCATATTTATTCTTGCCGGACTTACTTCTTGGAAATCCATTGAGAAAACTGACTTCCACTGCTCTTACTATTCTGCCTCTAATTTCCTCTTGCCACGAAACTCATATGCAACCAGTATAATATATTAGATTGCAAAATGCTCATGTAAATGCAGGAAAAAATAAATGTAAAAATTAACACACACACACACACACACACACACACACACACACACACACACACACACACACACACACACACGCAAGCTGAGGTAATGGAATGTTCACAGCTCAAACCCATTGGAGAAATTCCTGCCATCAATCTTCTGTTAACCCCATCACCTCATCGATACTCTGCTGAGGCGGATGCATCGTAGGACGGATTCAAGAAGTAAGAAAAAGTATTGGAACTGGAAAAAGTATAAAAGATTCAGTTTAAGTTCTTATATAAGAGGTGTGTGTCCTGTATCACAATAATCTAGTAGGAGGAAACTGAGTAGTCATCACCGTACTGAATAAGTTAAAGAGCCAAAAAGCATGAACCAAATGAATATCTCAGTTGAAATGGAGGAAAACTTACCGGAGTACAGTAGGCTACTTATAAATGATTTCGTCTTGTTCTGTTGTTAATTAAGTAGTAATAAGAGAGGCGATGCAAACCATTACCAAAATGCTCTTCGGTACTGCGTGGTACTGTACCTGTTGTCTTCGTCTATTATCATCATCATATTATTAAAGTCCTTCATTTGCCATTCAGTACAGGTCTAAACACTGGGGAATGATGTTGCTGTATGTCAGTCAGGAATGAGTAAGACATGATAAAACGAAAAGTAACTATTTCCCCTACTCCCCCAGTTATGACTGCTACAAGTCTTACTCCTGGAAAAACTAGTGTTTTACTTAGAGTCGCTCTTTCGTTATCATTTTTTATTCCTATAACACTACTTATTTCCTTAATCAATATCATCAAGATGATGATGATGATGACTCTAAAATGGGACACAACTCTACTCTAATATGCTGTAATACTGAAGGATCTTGCTCTAGCCATAACTCTAAGTACCGTTCTGCCGACCTTACAAGGCACCGATGCGAGCTAAATGTTCCTCCCCTTCGCGTGACCATGGCCAGTCTCTCGGCCCTGAGTGTCTGGGATCAGCCTGGCCCGGGTGGCGATATGGATGGCCACAGAGGATAATGTGATGCTCTATGCTTAGGCGGTCACGCACTGGGAAAATCGGAGTGCAGAGGATCAGTGCCATTAACGGGCCGGAATAGGGACAAACTAATGCGCCACTCTTTGTTTTCTATACTATCATATGAGAGAACAGCGAAGTTTCCCATTAGTTTCATGCCATTTAATCCGTTCCAAGACTGCACTGCTTAAACATTATAAATTAATTATCCTTCTAACTACGGTAACCGAGACAGAAGGATAAGGCTGGCAATATATGGTGGAGGCGAAAACGGAGTGCAATAAGTGACAGCAACTGCATCAAGATAATGCCCCAGGGGTGTTGTCAGAAATACCTCTCTCCACTCGTTCCACGGACAAGCACGCACTTAGACTCACAGATACACGTACTCACAAGTCATAAGGCAAAAGATGGGAATATCATGTGTAATTAACGCAACAACTTTACTGCCAGTTTTGTCCGACGATTACTTGCAAAATGACAAAGCATAACAAACGGCTGTGCATGGTTAATTTTTA
>JAGKTI010023158.1:0-14934 GCA_018397915.1 Birgus latro
ACATTGTTGTCTACCAATGTTAAACGCAGTAGCATTTAATTTATTAATAATAAGAATTAACAGAACGTAATCTCTGGGTTTTTAAACCTCTCAAGTACGTTTTCCTCTGCTCTTTAACAATCGACAACTAAAGTAAAAAGCACAACAGCTCGGGGGGAAATATTTCCCACAACGTCTTTCTTACGACCACGTGCTTCTCTCTTTCTCTTTCCACATTACACATTACAAAATCTATCATTTTTTGAGAAATTCAGTATATTTCACCACTAAAACTACATGCAGGTGTTCCATTTCTCACGTTGGATTTCACAACATTTGGGGTAGGCCAGGTGTAAACAGACGACGTCTTTCTTACGAGCACGTGGTTCACTCTTCTTTTCACGCTGCAAAATCTACCATTTATTAAAGAAATTCAGTATTGACCACAGAAGTTACGTAGTTCATGTTTGATTTCGTTACCTTTGCTCTACACTCACATGTTTAGGTGACAATGTTTTTCTTATGGCCACGTGCTTCTCTCTTTCTCTTTCCATCGTACACATTACAAAATCTATCATTTTTTTTTTTCAGAAATACAGTCTATTTCACCACTAAAAGTACATGCAGGTGTTACGTAGTTCACATTTCGTTTCGCTACCTTTGCGTTACACTCACGTGTTTAGGTGACGATGTTTTTCTTACAAGCACGTGCTTCTCTCTTTCTCTTTCCACATAACACATTACAAATTCTATCATTTTCTTCAGAAATACAGTCTATTTCACCACTAAAAGTAAGTGCAGGTGTTACGTGGTTCTCTCGTAGCGATGGCCGAAGGTGGTTGTAGATAAATAACTTCAGGAAAGATTTAAATATAATTTGGAGAGATCTTAGTTTTTATTGACTTCAAGGAAAGATCAAGATTAGCTTAGTGTATGCTACATAACTCTAGGGGCTCTTCTCCCCACTTCTTGCTTAGTGTGTTGCCCCTCTGCCCTCTCTCGTCAATCTGATCTCGTCCTGTCTTATCTGGTCTAAGGAAAAGCCTCGTCACGTGGACTATGCGTGCCCCAGATCATTCTAGAACACTGTATGTGTATGTCTCTTCCTTGGTGACAAAAGTGCAAGTTGTGCCACTTCCTAGTGGAGCTGCTGACACAATGCAATCTAGCCTTCCTCAGAGAAATTGCAAACGTCATTTCCTTTCCCCCTTCTATCTTACTCTCTCTACCTTTCATGACACATAAGCTACATACGATACCCAATGTAATAATATTAGAGTTACGACATCGCTCGGTTATGCCCAACGGCGGACCCACGACGCATTGCAGTAGTAATATATGGCCTTGTAAAAGAAAAATGTGCAATAATAACATACTATAAATGTGTTATACACGTCATGGAGTAATTTGAAATATGTCTTATATGCATTTGAGCAAGTAAAAATAATTGTATAGATATATGCCTATATGCAAGTTCTTTTACAATGCTAAAAGTACAACAAAAACTACTAATATATATATATTTGTATTGCATATATATGAATTATAGTGACATTGTTACAAAATAACATTAATTCATTTTTTCTTATTTAAAAGTTCCTAGTTGAAATATTCACATATATACAATCTGTCTCTACTCAGTGTGTCTCACTTGAATGTTCATAAGGGAGTAAGAGTGAACAGATTATCTATTATGAATGTTACATGAACAATTACTGAAATTTTTAAATCATAAGATTTCTCCATTGGAATATAAGGCTTCAAAGCTTCAAAACTATGTGTATGTATGAATGCCTTGACTGATAATATGACGTAGGTAGCGACCTGGAAATGTTAATGGAAATATTACTAAGACATTACATCGTATGAATGTATGATACTAGCCATTATGTGGGAAAATTGAACATCATATAACTTTATAGTGATAGAGTAGCACAAATGTACATGGACAGCAGACTTACACATATATTTGTGCAATGGTAAAACTACTAAGTCATTACAATACACATGGTGCTATGTCCAAAGTAATGCCTAATATTACACTCAACTTGTATGATGAGTAAGGGAGATACATAATTCTGGTAACAACAGAATTGAAGGAATATTGTAATTACATTGTTGAATGGAATTAATACATTCATGATTAATGTTGCACTCAACTTGTGTGATGAGTAAGTGAAATAAATAATTCTGGTAACAGCAGAATTGTAGGAACCTTGTAGTTACATAGCATGAATGTTATTATTACATAATTGTATTAATTAATTGTAGTAATATTGCAATGTACATAATTGTATTAATGTTAGCATTTGTAGCTAAAAATGTAGCAATTGCAGCAATACTGTAGTAACTGCACTATTGTACGAATTGTGGTAATTGAAGTAGTATTGTAATAACTGTGCAATAACATTATAGGAAGTATTAACTGCAGTAGTATTATAGTATTGCACAATCACATTGTATGATACGTAGTAAGTTACGACATCGAAAATGTGCACATGCATAATTACAACAGTAGTAACTCAATAGCATGGTACAGCAATTAGTTGTATTATGAATAAGTCATCTATACACTTGCTATAGTAATATTATACAGCGTGTATTACAAGTTTCATAATTGTAGCGAATGCAGTCACGATGCAGTCGTTGATAGTGATAGTGTACCTTGCAACTGCCTCTCGGAGACGATAGCTTTGTTCGTTGCTTCACATATAGAAATAGTTCATACATATACATAAACATACAGACGTATATAATAAGAGTTGCACCTACTTTTATGTTGGTATGTGATCATAATTTATTTTTGCATTACTTTTATTTTCTTCATTCGTGTTCGTTTTTTTTTTTTTCCAGTGGTGTCGGAGGTTGTATAATTGATGGCTAATCGTTAAGACCCTTTTTTAACACTAAGTATTATGTGACTATATAACCACTTATTTTATATAAAAATATTTACATTATATACAACTAACTATATACAATCTCTTGTTATTCTTTCATATCTATGTTGTGTGTGTGGCAGTGTATGAGTCAGCATTGTGTGAGTCTTTATCATTAGAGTTGTATGAAAGCTGATGTCCATTCTTGCTAACTTCATTCGTTGTTGCCATTTTGTTTGTTTATTTTCTTTCCTTGTAATTTAATTTGTCTGGTCACAATAGATAGCTTTCATTAATAACTGTTTGTTAATTTTCTGTTAATCGTTTACTGGGTAAATGTGATGGTGTATTTTATTTTTCACTTGCAGACTGATGTTTGCTTAGTTGTAATAATGAAACATGTGTTTTATGTGTGTATAAATGTAGCACTCGTTGGGAGTAAATTAATGGTATTGTAAGTGAATGAATATATACAGTATATAAATGTTATTGTTGGTGCAAGCACTTAGGAACTGAGATAATGCAATTAATTGACGTAGTTATTTATATGTAAGTTGTAAATATAAAACTCATTTCATATGTTTGTGCAGAAGATTCTGTCTATCACTGTGTCTATCAATGTGTATTGCATAAATGATTTAACTGTGTAACTCACTAATTTTTTACGTTAGTGGGAGTGGTGATAGTGATCGCGCAGGTGGTGACTGCTGCTGTCAGGCACGGGTTAACTGACACGCGGGGTCATGGTTGATCTAGTCTCCTCAGCAAAACCTTAGGTCAGTGACTTCTCGCTCTGGCAGCCGTGGTGGGGAACTGAGTAACGATGAGTAATGATGAGTAACGATGAGTAAGATGAATGGTGAGTGAGAGCTCTGGTGTGCTGCCTCGTCTTGACCTTGTCAGCTCTGGGTTAGTTTGATGGTTGGGGACGTAGGGTGGTTGGGGATTAAGTTGGGTTTGGTTGGGGTTGGAGAGAGTGTGAAGTTTATTAAGTTGTGGGGTTGTGAGTCAATTGGTTTATTTGCTTGTTGCATTTTAGTCTTGATTATTGCAGTTCAATTATTGCAGTTCACTGGTTCGTCATAAAAATTGGAGGATTGTTTGTCTTGTATCTTGGTAATGTAGAATCAACTGTAGAAATGAAGCTGATCTTGGTTACCGTATCGTCTTGCTTATGAACTTCACTGTAGAATTGTAGGCGTGGTACGTAAGTCCTCTCGCTACTTCGTATGGTTGTTTCTTCCTCATATGTAACTCGTTTTTCTTGCCGTATACTCACTTGTTAGTCGTAGAACTGTAGTTTCTTGAGTTGCTTGTAGAGACGTGATTAGGGACAAAATTAAGTTGCGTATAAACTCGTTACTTCAATTGTAGCGTTGCTTCTTTATCAGTTTTGATAGTGTAAACTCGAAGACTTCTTGATTTGTAGGCTTATAGGCTCGTAGACTTGTTAGCTGGTAGGCGCTGTTTCGTACTTTACTGTAGTATAAGTGATGTAGTGCGTTCGTAGTTACCGCTGTTGCCGATGTAAGTGATGTAGTGGGCTTGTAGTTACCGCTGCACACCAATCTCGTAGAGATAACGTAATTTATTGTAGTTTAAAGTAGTTTGTCGTAGATGGGTTCGTTGTTACCGCTGCACACCAATCTCGTAGCGATGGCCGAAGGCGGTTGTAGATAAATAACTTCAGGGAAGATTTAAATATAATTTGGAGTGATCTTAGTTTTTATTGTCTTCAAGGGAAGATCAAGATTAACTTAGTGTATGCTAGATAACTCTAGGGGCTCTCTTCTCCCCACTTCTTGCTTAGTGTGTTGCCCCTCTGCCCTCTCTCGTCAATCTGAATCTCGTCCTGTCTTTTCTGGTCTAAGGAAAAGTCTCGTCACGTGGACTATCCGTGCCCCAGATCATTCTAGAACACTGTATGTATATCTCTCTTCCTTGGTGACAAACGTGCAAGCTGTGCCACTTCCTAGTGGAGCTGATGACACAACGCAATCTAGCCTTCCTCAGAGAAATTGCAAACGTCATTTCCTTTCCCCCTTCTGTCTTACTCTCTTTACCTTTCATGATTCAGAAGCTACATACGATACCCAATGTAATAATATTAGAGTTACGACAGCTCACGTTTGATTTTGCTAGGTCAGGTGTAAGCAGACGACGTCTTTCTTACAAGCACGTGGTTCACTTTTCTCTTTCCACATAACACATAACAAAATCTATTGTTATTTTCAGAAATACAGTTTATTTCACCATTACAAGTAAATGCAGGTGTTCCGTAGTTAACATTTCGTTTTGCTACCTTTGCACTACACTCACGTGTTTAGGTGACGATGAGTAAGTGGTTCACTCTTTCTCTTTCCACATTACACATTACAAAATCTATCATTTTGTCAGAAATGCAGTCTATTTCACCAATAAAAGTACATGCAGTTGTTACGTAGTTCACATTTCATTTCGCTACCTTTGCGCTACACTCACGTGTTTAGGTGACAATGTTTTTCTTACGAGCACGTGCTTCACTCTTTCTCTTTCCACATTACACATTACGAAATCTATTGCACACATATAGTTCAGAACAACACTACATGAACGTGCTCTGTAAGCCACCTGTACAATAACTCAGGTATTGCATAAGATATTTTCTGATGGGACGTGTTGCAGTGTTTACGTTGTTGCACACGAGCATACACTGAACATATCACTATAACAATCGTACTTTATACCACACAAGAAGCATAAGGAATAATGTTATAACAATAAAATAAAATATCCCTAAACCTCCTCTATTTTCACCCTATCATGGCACCAGCGTGCCGTGACTGTACGGTGTATGTGACTCATGCCCTGGCCAATATTTTATCACACTTGTTACACTGTACCCATTTTTATTGCACAATAACACTAACACACATATAGCAGCATAAAACAATGATTTCACATACACATAGGGGGAGGCGGTGGCTGGATCGGTAGAAAGTTGGCCTGCAGTCCTAATGGACCCAGGTTCGAATCTCCACTGGGGCAGGGAACAGTTTAAGGATTTGAATTTCTGATCTACCAGACGACCCGCCGACATGTCGTAAAAATACCCCCGCTAATACCAATACACCAGTCTTGTATGAGACAACCCTAGCATGTATTCAATATGGATGGTGGGTGTTAGCGCCGAAGTGGTGACATGTGGAGGTGTATGGATGTAGGTGGACTACTGGGCCTTAATAACGGGCTGTAAAGCCTATGCCCAGAGTTGGTCACATAAAAAAAAAAACCTGGTCAATTATTCCGTTCATGACTATGACGTGTCGTAAGGTGGTTTCCCTACTCCCCAAATATAAAGCTGCTGCACATTTCACCATATCCTTGCTCACTAGCTATTGCACAATATATTCACCTGAATCATGTTTCAGTGGCTGAATACTCACATTTGATGCAGAGCAGAGGAAGAGTTGTTGTAGGGACATGGCAAAAATCTTTGTTTGCCCAACGGCTGACAACCACCAGGAATGAACCACAAACACCTATTTCCATAATGTAAACACCAAATTTAATCACAATATTGCCCAAAAAATTGAAACATGCAATATTGGTATGGTGGATGACGGTGAGTGCACGGGACAGGGGAAATAGAGGAGGATTTAAAGGGACAGAGCCGGTTGCCACCGTCTCCCCTACAGATGGTGTGGTACTAATCAACCTGGCAGTGCTGTCACCTGTCACATGTCCCAGAGTTGCCAACTCATTACTTTTGACGAGTGCCAGGCAAGCTAAGACGCCACCAAAAATGACGCCGATCAGCCAAAAACTTTATTTTTGGCATAATTTTTTTTGCCCTTTATGACGCATTTGTCATCATCGTGCATTTACACGGAAAGACCCATATGATGTCTAATGCGTCATCATGCACGAAAGTGTTATGATGGCATCACACTGGACCGTTTCTTGCTTGAGGCTTGCCGAGTGCCGAGCATTTGCCGGCGAGCAAATGAACGGTATCTTCACACTCAACAGCCCAACCGTTTGTCAAACAATGAGCATAATCACCAGTAGTGGCCTAAAGAAAATGAACAAACAAAGCTAGAAATGGCACCAGCCACCTCTGATATACGGACTGTCATAAAATGTGCAGCTGTTCTTTCAGTAGTTTTGGTATTCTCCAGGAATTGCAGAAAAACAAAAAAGGTGTGTGGGTTTGATCATGGCTGAAAAGAAGAGATTCAAGAGGAATCTATGAGAATCTCTGCAGGGAAATGAGGTTGGAGGATAGATCTGCCTTCTACAGCTACCACAGGATAAATTCCACATTATAAGTTGAGAGGGACACTTTTGGGAAGGCTTGTGATGAGTACTTTGGTGGATGGCGGCCATTTTCCTTGTTTACGTCCAGGCCACTTGTTGTTCATCTGACGAGTTGCTTTCTGTCCAACCGGGGAGCACCAGCCACAACCCGTTGCTTGCGAGAATGCCCTTCTGGCCAGCAAATGCTCAGTGCTCGGCAAACCACAAGCGAAAAACGGTCCAATGTGACGCCACCTTTAGGCTGCCGTAGAGTCAACAAAGATAGTGTTGTCTCGGCAAACTGTTCATGTACCCTGAGATTAAACATCGTATTCTAAGTGACGTGGCAGGTTTTGTACACATCTTCCATAGTGATTTATTCTGCATATTAACCATTTATTTTCTCTTGTGTTAATTATAACGCTTAATATTGATATATATGAGTAACAAGCAAGGGGATACCAAGATATAATATGCAGAATTAATTACTAAGGAAGACATATTATGAATTCTCCCTAGGCACTTCAAATATGGCCTTTATATACCAGTCAAGTAGGTGGTGGCAACGGTCATCCATTGATTTGCTGTAGTGCTGTCTACTTCTTCCCTCCTCTTTGTAATTTTATTTCTGTATCTGCCATCCCCTCTTCCTTTGTTTCTCATTCTTCCTGTCACTTTTAATTAATCTTCATTTCACTTCAGCTGGCTCTACACTGAGTGACAAGCCTAATGGTTTCTTGTAACCCAGGAAACCATTTACAATACTGTGGAGCCAACTATGGTGCCACTGTTAACGTGGTGGGGAGACCCAAATGCTCAGTCCGTCCAGGAACCAAGACATTACATTCTTCCCTGAGCCTTGGTGTGGCGGGGCAGTTGCCTACCTGTGGTTAATGGGTCTGTTCAGGCAATGAGATTGGAGTTACTCTACAACAACAACCGGGCTGGGAGAATGTGGGAGGGAAAGGTGGAGAAGGTGATGCTGGAAAGGGATGGTAAGAAGACAAGGCTGGAGGTGCAGTGATGTTGTATGAGTCCTCTGTATTATTATGATGACCAACAACAAAACCCGGTCCCCTGAGACCCATTCTGCCGTCCACTCACAAAATCTACCATCCACCGTGCCTACTGCCCACACTCCCACCAACCCACAATATCCATTCACCCACCCCTCCCTCATTGCCCACACCACGCATTCACCTGCCTATCCACAAACCCACTCACCCATTGTTGGTTTGTTTGTTACCGTAATATAGCAAAAACTGCACAACAAAGTGCAATTTTTATTAGAGCAAGGTGTCAGGGGAAATTTATGTTTACATCCTGGCGTGAGGTCGCCAGATGTCAGGGGAAATTTATGTTTACATCCTGGCGTGAGGTCGCCAGATGTCAGGGGAAATTTATGTTTACATCCTGGCGTGAGGTCGCCAGATGTCAGGGGAAATTTAAGTATTTCAAAAGGGTAATGATATTGTATAACTCAAGTATACAATGCATATCTATGTGTGCTAAGAATGACTATCGAGTCATTTACTANAACAGGATCTTGGCTGAGCCAAACTCCTAGCTAGCACAACGGATTTAAGGATTAATGCCAAAAGCTGGCCTAAGTACCAGTCGTGATTTAATACAAAGAGTTGTGCTAATGTGGAGTAGCAAAACTATATTAAATAAGTGGGAAAATTAAACACGACTGTTACATTGAACAAAGCTCAAGAAAACGAACTGTAAATTTATTAAATACAAGCAAATAAATTTACGTTACATGACTCCAATTCAAATTAAAGGAAGGGAATGCACTCACTCACTCAGACAAACCGCTAAATATCTCAAAAAGCTTAAGCCTAGGAAAACAGGAAAATACTGATCGGTATGGATGAAACCGAGCTGCTGCGACGATCACCAAAGTGGGTGGGAGCTGCAGGACACACGCCAATACAAGCTGAAATCTGAAATTGCTAAGAAATCACTAAAGCCTAGAGAAGCGTACCGAGTCGCGCAGTGTCTACAAACAGACTGAGCTCCGATTTGAATACTTGGCGCGGCGAGCGCGGAAAGATGGCTCCACGGGCGTAACGGTTCAGGCGGAACGACAATTCAAAAATTAGCGGCCGATGTCACGATTTACTTAACATAACGTTACGATGTAGAAAATTCGTGACACAAGGTACTGTTAACCCGTCCAGTCGCGATCGTTTTTTTACCCATCCTACCCCCAGGTCCCGACTGATTTTTGACTTTTTTTTCTTGGCTGAAACTTTCGCTTTTGGTGAGAAACATCGAAAATTCATAGAGAAATCGCGTTTCTGAGGTAACAAATGTTGATACAGGTGTCACTCAACCTTACGTTTTCCTTCCTTTTCAGGATACCTGGCTAAAGAAAACGAACTATGGAAAGGTTAACTAATTCAAGCCACTTTAAATTATGTATTTATTTCATTTATTTGGTACGAATTTATGTGCAGTTCAGGTCTATATTGGTTTTTACACAATAATATAGCCATTTATAAGCATTGTTCACTCACCCAAAACACCAGTATTTGGCACCTTCCTTTACGACATTACCACCTCATCACTTCTGTTTGTTTCTACCTCTAGCTTCTTTGTTTCTTTGTCCTGCACCTCAGGAATCACTTTCACCGTGAATTTCGTCACTGGAGAGACTGTGGCGCAACATACCTTTACTGGCTAGGTTACTGCTAACATGTGAATTGCCCAGTGTGGGGGGAGGGGGGGAAGGAGGGATTAGGTGGGGCCAGGCAGTATCCCCGCTTGACAGCAGGTAGAGGAACGTCTCCTACATATGCCTACCAAAAATCACCCGCGAATGTTGAAAAATGTGCACACGATGGGCCTTGCAAATGCGCAACGTACGATGCACGTAGTTGGGCCTGTCCGCGGAAAAAAGTTGTGACATGCATCGTACGTCTGTGGGACTCGGCGGGATAATCATTGTTATATGGTAGGTATTATTTTTGGAAACAACTCACAACAGGCTTGCATTTATTGATTTGGGACTAATAAACATTTACTACAACAATATAATGGTTTTCATACAGAAATATAGGAAAAATAAGCATTGTTCCATTGAGTGAGCATAGCCAGTTCGGCCACATTGGTCACACATGATTCGCTAAGGTTCTTGTTTCAGCAAACATATTTTTTCTACTTACTTAATATTGCTTCAATGACATTAGACCATTTTTCACTTTATGTAAATGTATTCACCTATTTACATGCCTTATGATGAGATTTAGCATAATGATAGCGCATATTTACATAATCAGTGCACTCGCTATGACTGTTGTTTCAACATACATTTCATTTTTTTCAACTGACATAACAATTTTCCACTAACTTTATATCCTTTTTCACTTTATATTACAGTTATCACCTATTTACATGCCGTACGATTATACCTAGCGTAATATTAGCGCAGTCGCTGCGATTACTGCTTCAACTTAGATTGTATTTTTCCACTTACTTTATACTTTTCCACTAACATTACACCCACTTCCACTTTATACAACTCTTATCACATATTTACAGGCCTTATTATTACACTGGGCGTCAGATTATCGCATATCTACGGGAGATAGATCGTCATATCGCAATATAAAAAAATGCAGCAATGTGTGATACTCTCTACAGTAAGGGTGAATGCACAACCCGACGTTGCACTCTACACACTCATACCTGGTGTCTTTTCTCTGAGTGCTTGGTCTCACTTTACAGTTTCCACACACATGACACCTGTTTTGGGGCCTAGCACTGTTGAGCTGAGGAGGTATAGGGGTGGGTAAGTGGCGTGCGGTAATCCTTAGGGGAGCTTTGGCGGCAGCGGCGGGGCATGGGCGGTGTTGGGGTTTTTCGACTGCACATTTTACGATATCTCCCGAAACAGCTTCCTCACAAACCCTTCAAATTTCCCCTGAACTCCCGTTGTCACGGGATGGAGGTGGTGGCAGTTCAGGACCGTGATATCGAGCAGGAGGAAGAAGAGCTTTTTGTATTACTTCATCGTGGTCCAACCACACTCCACGCTGAAAATCATGGCGCCAGACTGGTCCACCTGCCTCGTGTTGAAATGTAGTCCAGTACCGACTCCAGTTTCCAGATGTGGCGGCTCCTCTCGCTGCGGTAATCGACGGACGGAGTCTGTGCGGTGCATCAAAGGCCGGTGAACTGTGGACAAGAGACAAATGTCTCTGTTATGGTGCCTTCCCCTTTCCCTTCCCCTTTCGGCCTTGTGAAACATCAGGGGGCTGTGGGGAGGAAGTGCAGGAATACTAAGAAGCTTATGACGTGCTTGGGAGCAGTTCCTCCTCACCTCCCCACTCCCTCGCTGCACCACGTGAGCATGCCGCCTCACTCCCGCCACATTCCCTTTCAACAAACCCTCCCACCACACCACTTTCTCCTTCACTATGCACTCCTGCCACGTCACTTCCGCCCTTCCCATGCTAAACACTAGGCCCATAACTTATTTTTCGCCATGCTGTCCCCTCAGGTCCCTGATGGAAGATGTGCTCACGGCAATACCACGTGGCACACGTCCCACAGCTCCTTCCTCGTCCTCGCCCTGCCTTTCCTTGAGTGGCTGGAGAAAAGTGCGTGCACGTGGTTGGGGTGCATGCTGGCCCTCTCTAGCAGCATGGTACATAATGTAGCGCAGCATCCTAGGGACGGGACCTCCTCATCACTGCTGCTATTCTCCTCAGGCTGGACATAATCCTTGTCAGCAACATCGTCATCGTTAGGCGAATCGCTGTCACCTGTGAAGGCTTCCAGGGAGGCTTGGATTTCAGCATCAGAGAGACCTTGGCACACCATGTCTGACCTAGGTCACTGCTAACAGGTGAGTGAGCAAGAGAAGGTCTTGCGCGGGTCGCACGGGGTCGCTGAGAGTCCTCGCCACTATCCCGCACCTAAGTACTAAAAATCAAGCACGAGATTTGAAAATTGAGCAAATGACAGACCTTGCAATTGCGTAACGTATGGGTATGTCGTCATGTGTTACCGTGACAAATCGTTGCGACGTACCCATACATCATCAGGATGCCTCAGGTTAAAGCAAGTGGGCGGTAATTAGATGGTTGTGAATGGTCACCCTTGTTTTGGACAAGTGGAATGAGAGAAAA
The DNA here is from genome assembly GCA_018397915.1 of Birgus latro. NCBI lineage: Eukaryota > Metazoa > Arthropoda > Malacostraca > Decapoda > Coenobitidae > Birgus > Birgus latro. Next base: position 12,278 of record JAGKTI010023158.1, read on the forward strand.
CTTCCAGCAAGAAGGAAGGGTACAATTTGAAAGACAAAGGCAAAAGAATTTACCTTAGCAGGGTGTAAGCACAGAAGCACAGTTCTTGAGAACAACAGGAGGGACCCCATCAGGCCCATATGTCAGTGATGGTAGAAAATACATCAGTTGAAGAAATTTTAATGCCAACATTGAATTACTGCCATCCAGGAACCAAAACTTTCCATTCTTCCCTGTGTCTTTCTGTGGCCGGTTGGTTACCTGCCTGTGATTGATGGGTCTGTCGGGCAGAGAGAGTGGAGTTACTCTACAACAACATCAACCGAGCCAGGAGAGTGTGGGAGGGAGAGGTGCGGGGAAGTAATGCTGAAAAAGGTTGGTAATAAGACCAGGCTGGAGGTGCAGTGATTTTGTGTGAGTCCCTTGTATTATTATTCTGGCCAACAACAAAACCCCGTCCCCTGCCTCCCATTCTCCCATCCACCCTGCCTACTACCCACCCACCCACCAACCCACCCCATCCATTCACCCACCCCTCCCTCCTTGCCCACAACAGCCACTCACCTATCCACCCACAAACCTACCCCACCTATCTGCCCACCAACTAATACACTCGCTCATCCAAGGTTCACCAGCAGGATGACTTGTATGTTCACACACACACACACACACACACACATATGAAAAGATAGGAGAAATATGCAATTTCCGGTGGAGTTAATTTCGTAGGAATGGTTTGTTGTTGTCACTGTCGATTAAGTCTCACCCAGCTAAGTCTAAATTGGTAGGTGTAACTGGTCGTTGTAATTAGGTGGATTAGTTTGATGTTGTTATGGTCGATTGAGCAGCATCACACACACACACACACACACACATTCACAGGTGGGATAGCACTTTTTGTAGTATAGATAATATATACTGGTAGGGCCATTAGCCAAAGCACAGTAACCGATACTCCCAGTCCTTCATTTATGCAACTGGTCAACTCTGGAACTGTCTTCCACTGTCTGTATTCCCTACTTCCTATGATCTCCAGTCTTTCAAATGAAATGTGTCCAGGCATGTCGAAAACAATGGATCTTGAATTTGGCTCTCTTTGTATTGTTTTCGTTTTTTCTTGGAAGGAACAGTATGCGGGCCCATGGCCTTTGGTTTCATCTTCCTTGCATAAAAAAGAAAAAAAAACTATTTGATGAAAGTTACTCTTTAAATTTTAATCCCTGATACTTCTCTGCAAAACAAATGCTAAAGGCAGCAGAGCCCTTCTCGGGAACAACCGCACCACATGCTGTTGCAGTATCCCGCAGGGAAATCCTTATGTATGCACTTCCTTTTTCTGCGGGTGCTGTGCGAGTGAAGTTGTATTTTCCCCAGTGCGGTACATGTGCGGAATTTGTAGAGTTAGTATGAATGGAAGTGAGTGTTTAGTCTCACAATGGAAAAAGATTAACAACCGTGTGCTGGTGTTGTGTACTCCTATATGTATACACTAAATCCTTACCTATTCATCTATTCACTGGTAGTCACAATGCAGTCTCGCCATACCTGTCAATGCTCCAGGGATCTCCTCCACAGAAGCAGGCCGGGTTAACTGCCCATTTGATTCTTATTAAGAAAGTTTAAACTTACTAGTTAAGAGGAGTGAGCCGAACATTACTTCCTTATTTAATGAGAAAAAAAAGTCACTCGGATTAAACGGATTAAACTTAACGGCTAACTCTGGTGACCCGACATAATATTATCTCTGAGCAATTAAGCTCAATATAAGCACAGAGGCCTTCATTAGGTCAGTTCACTTCACAGTCAGTCATTCACATGTTCACTGGTACTCATACTCTCACAGCAGAACCTTCTGCCATACTGCTTGTTGTAACTTATCACTGATACTCAAATTACAGGTCCTGTACTTAGTGTTTATGTGTTGCGTGTTAGAATCAATAGAACTCTGTTTGTGTAATGCCAAAGTGAGTGATGGTCTAGATAATTTTTGCATTTAGACATGATGAAATAAATTTTAGTCATTGTATCTTAACAATCTAAGTGCATGAGAATTTAGGGAACCGCAGCATGACAGGGGGAATATCACATAAGATCTGTGGGACTGCAGTGGCCACCCAAACAGAATGGTATGAAAATCCTCTCATCAACAGACAGGCAGCTTGTCCTTGAAGTGAGATGCCAAATCCATCACCATTCCCAACAATCTGATCCCCGCCTGAAGATTGGGCAACATTATGCATCATATTTCTCACCCCCTGCTAAATGCATCTGCATGGCTGCTTATGAATACAATGACTTCCCTGGTGATGCTGAGAACACGCCAGTGAATTAGAAATGTACCAGACGTGTTCCATTCCCATTCTCCAGAACACGAGATCCAACTCCCGGCACTCTCTAGGACTGCACGTAATGTTTTGTTTATCATGGCCAACAATGCTCCTAATGCAAGAAATTTAAGTCTACCTGGACAACTAGTGTCAAGCAAGACAAGTCTCAAGCAATCCTGTGTCGATGATATTTTATTCATAAATCCAAGTTTAAATGCTACTCGTAAGGATAAAGAGAAGTAGGAATGCAAGCAACAAAAGTTATATCATCATGGGTCGTGAACTTCCACAATCGTGTCAAAATTGCTAAATGAAAACCTAACAAAAATATTAATAACCATATTGCAGTGA
>JAGKTI010023160.1:0-14934 GCA_018397915.1 Birgus latro
GAATATTTCACACTGAACCATATGCAATATAAAACACTATCACATGATTCCATCCCAGCCTCCTCTGTTATTCCCTTCCTTACTGTATGGTGTACGTGAGCACCTGCTCCCTTAGCAACTGATGCATATGTCTATGTATCTTTATGGCATAACATAATGCCTGCTATGGTAGGTCAGTTATTTCACTAATCCAGGTACTATATGTTTCACAGATATAAGTAATGCCTTCACTATGAGGGTAAAATACATCATTTACAGGCAGGGTGAGTGGAAACCCCACTATAACAAACCAGACTCCTGCCTCTAGGCCTAACGGCTGATAACGGGCCCCAGTGCTTTACAAACAATATATCTATGTTCAATAGACACAATCACTTCACAGTATAGTCAAAAACACTGTACAATCACAATATTAAAATGGCGGATTTAAAGGGACAACGCAACATGGCACGACCCTGCTGTCTGGCTGCTAGTGGAGCACTAAGATTCTATCACTACGTACAGGCACATATAAGCCATTGCAGTGTTGCCAAGGTCTTACCTCTGGAGAGACAAGTGGCTGCTAGAACGCACCACAATTTGACGCAAATCGACCGAAAACTTTATTTTTGGTAAATTTTTTTCGTTTTTTCAAGCAATTTGAGGTCCTGTGCTTTGGCACAACCCATCACATGGAATGCAAATTGCAGTTCCATGAGCGAGAGGGTTAACTTGCACATAAACTTACCAGAACAGTAATGTAAATATTGAACTTAGAAATTCAGTCCTATGAAAAAGCACTACCACAAATCTTAAAAGAACAATTAAACCATTCGACATTCCAATGGCTATCAGGTAAACTGGTTATGAGACTTTATTCCTTGCTTTAACATTATTTAATAGTATTTTAACTTGCACATAAACTTACCAGAACAGTAATGTAAATATTGAACTTAGAAATTCAGTCCTATGGAGAAGCACTACCACAAATCTTAAAAGAACAACTAAACCAGTCAACATTCCAATGGCTATCAGGTAAACTGGTTATGAGACTTTATTTCTTGCTTTAATGTTAGTTAATAGTATTTTAACTTGCACATAAACTTACCAGAACAGTAATGTAAATATTGAACTTACAAATTCAGTCCTGTGGAAATACAGTAGTGAATCATGTAATCATGTGATCAAAACAAACCGTGTGGGCTGCATTCGAGAGTTTGGCCTTTCAATGGCCTTTGTTACACTTTTAATGTCTTTTCAGGTATATGTTTATTGAGTTAGGCTGTATAATCAACCAGTAAACACTCATTTAATTTTGGGTAGGGACTGTTTGGTGTTACAGTACTTTGTGATGGGGTAAGTACCTGTCCCACCGGAACGCCCCTCTATTTTTCCCATTGATTCTTAACTTCACATTTCAACATTTCACATTTCGTGACGTTTAGGCGGAACATCAAAACAGCGAAAAACGAGGACTTACTGTATGTATGTTACAGGCAGATTGTGAAATCAGTCATTTTGTGAATTAAGGTTAGTTTAGTTAAAGTTAATTTAGATTAGGCTTAAATAAGCTAAGGTTAGGTTAGGTAAGGATAGTTTAGGTTAATTTATGCTAAAGAGAAGGGAATGGCAACATCAAGCCTAAGTCACTCCGTGCATATGACATCGGTAGCGTGATTCACCCCATGCAGTATGGAGACAATTCATCTGATAAATAGACTGTTGAACACCTTAAGCAATACTTAGGACAAAGATCAGTGCCTCATTCAGGATATAGTAAAGGAAAACTAATACAGCTAGTGAGAAACTCTTAAACATCCCGATTTACTGGATCAAGTTGAGCCAACTGATGGGACGAGTGTAGGTGAATGGAGGTGGAATGTCTGTGTCAATGGGAAATTACTGGTATTCCCAGAGCCCCATTTATTACCAAAGTGGGATGATAATCCATTTCCTATCCAGTCAGTAAAATGTCTTGAGCATACTGCATGGAATCTCGTAGCCTTCCATCCTCAATTCCGTTTACATCTATTTTCCCAGAGCTTTCATAGTTTTGGTTCCTTTTTTGCTGAGAGAAATTTTGCCCAGTCTCTAACTTCAGCCACAGAAAGATACTGATTAGCATGTTTCTTGAACATGACAAGCGGTTCGAGGCTTATCCCTAGAATGATAATCGTACGCCTGGCAGCATGGCGGGCATCTACATAAAGATGCCAGAGATTCCTCATTTCATACCTTGGCCAATATACTGTATATCAGTATTCACCTTTTAGAATCTTACAACAGTTTCTGGGTACATTCAGTAACCACTGGCTGTTCCTGAATGTGTGAAAGGGCCCTAAACTGGTATTTGTTAAATTTCCTTACAAATTTTGCAGTACTCACACAAGGATGACATGCTTTTACTAATATTAGATACGACATCTTTGTATATATGTTGAATAATGAAAATTACTTTCAAAGTATGCTTTAAGCTAAGGAACAAGAAAAATAAAAATCCATAACTGATTGCTTTCTACCACCCCTTGCCCCCATTTTCTGAGAACAACACTATGGACACCTGGCGGGCTAGACCATGAAGTAGAATTCGTGATAACTCCAATTCCCCATCAAAACATTAACGATTCTCCATCACAACAATTCACACCTTGGACGATTCTGCATGATTCATACATCATTATTATGCATAACAGATGAATATTTAATTGTCCTGGGACCATCTAGTGGAATTGTATACAATGCTGCTGCTTCTTCTCTACTGAGTTAGAATACGAGTCGGACATCGCATTCTCCAGTGACCTTGACAGGGTACAGTGAGACAGGCACTGGTCTTAGGCTTAGGTTAGCTTCCAAAAAAAGCTATTAGGCCACTTAGATTGGCTTTAAACTTTTTTCTGAACTCATTTGGGTGGGTTTAGGATTTGGTTGGGGGGGAAACCCAGGGCTCAAAATTGCATCTCTATCTATCTATCTATCTATTGCCAGATGCCTCAATCCCGCACGGGGTGGCCATAAACAAATCGCCTACATGTCGCTCTGTCCCCCCCCATTTCACTGCCCCGCTCCCAACTCACACCCCCCTCTCTCATGTACCTCTCCACTCCATCCCTCCATCTCATCCTCGGCCTCCCCCTCCCTCTCCCCCCTTCCACCTCACTCACATACACTCTCCTCATCAGTCTTTCACTCTCAATCCTCTCCACATGCCCAAACAACCTTAACATGTTTCTCCTAACGCTTCCTATCATGTCCACAACCACATCACAACGTTCCTTCACTTCCTCATTTGTTAGTCTGTCTCTCCATGTGACTCCACATGCTCCTCTCAAATAACTCATTTCCACTGTCCTCACTCTTGACTTCTGTCCTTCCAACAGGGTCCAAGCTTCACTTCCATATGTTAAGAGTTGGTATCAAAATACTGTCATGAAACAACTTTTTCACTTCCATGCTCACTTCCTTGTTTCTTACCAATGCTTTCAAGGAACCAGCAACCTTCCTTCCCTGCTGCACCCTTTCAAGCACTTCACCCTCCAAACACTACCCAAGTACTTAAATGCACTCACATTCTCCATATCCTCCCCATCCAATCTCACTGTACAATCACTGGCTTCACTTCTCTCAAAGACCATCACTTTACTCTTCCCTACATTCACCTTTAGATTCTGTTTCTTACACACTCTCCCAAACTCATCTACCAAGCCTTGCAGCTCCCCTTCATCTTCACTCAACAACACAGTACCATCTGCAAACAACAGAACAGGGAGTTTCCAAACACTGCACTCTCTCACTAGGGCTGCTCCAACATCCGCTGCCCGACCTTGTATCTCTTTTATAACCCCATTCATGTACAGATTGAACAACCATGGAGACATGACACATCCTTGCTTCAATCCAACCTTCAAATGGAAAGATTCACTCAGTTTGCCATCCACACGCACTGTAGCCTTAGCACCCTCATACATACTCTTCACTGCCTTCAACAACTTTCCATCCACTCCATATACAGTGGAGCCCCTCAGATAGCATTTTTTTGGGTAGCGAATCCATGGATAGTGACAAGAATGAAACTATCACATAGCGATTAATGCTGCACGGTTAGCGAAAATCTGCTAGGCATTTAATACGTAGCAAGCTGGTAACACTGATAGTGAGTGCGAGTCTATCATCATTCAGTTCATTGACCCATGTGGAGTGAAAGTACATATCTTAAGCTTTTCTTATAACTTATTTCCAACTATCTCTCCTACCAAATTTTACAGTTTTAAATTTTTCCTTTACCTTTACTTTTCTCTTGGGGGAATGCCGGTATCTAGGCGATAATGACGGGTGGAAGGCGAACCTCCCTGCAGTTACCCGAAGAGGAAGAAGAAGATTATTTGTTTATCCACGCGCCGCGCATTCATTCGACTTGTCACAGTCTCGCCACTGTTAAAGTTTTTCGTGACCTTCCATTTATTGTTTGGCTACTGAGTGTTCTAATATCATGGCTTCAACTTTGGGGGCTGGCCCAAGTGGTGGTGGTGGCCCAGGGAAAAAATAGGAAGTGCTGGTAATGTAAAACTGACCGAAAAGGCCAGACAATACATGCGTGGCAAGCCAAAGAAACAATACTGCATGGAAGAAAAGAAAAAAATAATTTTTTGAATATGTAGTATACGTTTATCTTATTACAGTACTGAAGAAATATGACGTGATATTGATGGGTAATGGAGGAAATTAGGGGTATAGCTGAAGGAGTCCAGGACTGTATTAATTTTTTTAGGTAAGAAATTTGCCCCTCGGGTAGCGATTTCACAGATAGCGGCCATTTTGGTGGACTAATAAAGTCGCTATCCAAGGGGCCCCACTGTATTTTTAATACTTTCCACAATCCTTGTCTGTCCACCCAGTCATATGCTTTCTCCAAATCCATGAAGGCTGCATACAACTTCTTGCCCTTCCCTAGAAACTTTTCCACTAAGGATCTAAGAATGAATATCTGGTCTACACAACCTCTTCCCTTCCTAAAACCTCCCTGTTCTTCTCCAACTAATTCCTCTGTTATTTCCCTAACTCTGTCAATAAGTATCCTACCATATACTTTTCCTATTACACTAAGAAGGCAATTGCCCCTATGATTACCACAAACTTCTTTTTCCCTTTTTCCTTAGTACAGAGGAATAATTATACCTGACTTCCAATCCTCCGGGACTCTACCTTCCTCCCAGGCCAATCTGCACACCTTCCACATCCATTCGATTACTATCTCTCCCCCATCCTTCAGCATTTCACCACACACTCCATCAATTCCTGGGGCTTTCCACATTTTAACCTACTTCATTGCTTCCACCACTTCCATCCTACTGATTTCTTCCTCTCTTCTCACAACCCTCCTTCTCCCCGCCATTCCCCAGCCACTTATACTTGCATTACTCTCATTCACTATGTTCAACAGTTCATTAAAGTGTTCTCTCCATCTGTTCACTTTTTCTCCCTTCTCCACTAGTAATCTACCATTTTTATCTTTCACACCCCCAATAACTTCGATGGCACCCTGTCTAGCTCTCTTTACCTCTTTCCAGAACATTTTCTTACATTCAAATTGCACTCAAATTCCTTCCAAATTCCTCATCCACTCTCTTCTTAATCTCTCTTACTAATCTTTTCACCTCTCTCCTCCTCTCTACATGTAACTCTCTCATCCATCTCTCAGCTTCTTCAATGCCCCTGTTCCTCATCCACTCATTATATGCTTTCTTCTTTTGTGCCACAGCCTCTCTCACCTTTTCCGTCCACCATGCTGTTCCCTGAACCCCCTTTCATTTTCTTTTCACCCCACACACCATCTCACATGCTGCACAGATTTCTTCTGTGAATGTCTTGCACACACCTTCCACGTCCCCCATCTGCTCCAATCTATATTTACTCATCCGCTTCTCCACTTCCCTTTTATATTCAGCCTTTATTCCATCTTCTTGTAACTTTTCTACCCTCTTTGTAAGAACTACTTCCTCCTGTCCTTCCCTTCTTCTCTTCCTCCATCTTGTTTGGATTCTGATTCTGGCCACCACCAAGTGATGGTCAGAAAGTCCACTCCCCCAGCTTCTATACTCTTGCATCCATTACACATCTTCTCATCCTATACATGTTAAATCTACTCCAAGATACGGTACCCTGCCTAGCAATGGGTTTTTACTTAACCAATTGCATTGATAAACTGGGGTATGCTTGTAAATGGTACACATTTTTTCCTTTTTCATCATTTCTATGTGTGTTTCTGATACTTAGTAAAACAGTATACAGTATATAAAGTGTTAGTGCATATTGCTGTCAGTGTGTGACCGCACACACCTGTTACGTCACGAGTGGTGACATCACCGGAAGGGTCCTGTGGTGTGCAGCCGAGGGCCCGGGCAGTTCGCGGTGTGAGGCCGGTGAGTGTACTTTGCCTTCAAATACTGGTTGCAGAGCGTAGTTCCGACATAATGGTGTCTTGTTCAACTAAGTGGTCTCCAAAACTTGAAAATGATTCTGCTTATGAGAGTTGGAAGGACATCGACATTTGGTGCGAACTGACGGACTTACCGAAAAAGAAGCAAGCCTTAGCTATTCACCCGTCATTGTCTGGAAGAGCAAGGGTGGCATCTTCGGAAATTGATGTGGCTGATTTGAAACAAGAGAATGGTGTTCAGACCTTGTTGAAAAAAACAGACAGTTTATTTCTCGTAGACAAAGGACGTTGGCAATTTGCAGCTTTTCATGAATTGTACAACTTCAGAAGAGCCAGTGATATGAACATTCGTAAGTTTGTGGCAGAATTTCAGCATATTTATTTCAAATTTACGAACCAGGACATGGCACCGCAAAATTCTGTGATGGCTTTTATGCTCTTAGCTGCATGCAAACTTTCAGACAGTGAGCAACGACTAGTGATGTCCGCGATAACTGAGGTGACATACGAAAACATGATATCTGCCCTGAATCGTATTTTTGCTGGTGAAATTGGCGGGCAGAACGATGCATCGGTGTCTACCAGTGAGGTGAAGGGCGAACCAGCATTTTGGAGTGAAGAAGTTGGGAGTGAGGAAATGTTTTATGTTAGAGGTACTCGACGAGGACGGAGAATGTTGCGGGGTTGTGCAGTACGTGATCGAGGTCGTGGTGGTGGCCAATATTCAACCGTATCTGCTAGAATTCCCCATCGCTCATCCACCGGCAGGGGGCAAAACCCACTTGGGTCTGACGGAAAGGTATCGAGGTGTTTAGTATGCAATTCTAGATTTCATTGGACATGTGACTGTCTGGATGTATATGAAAACGACAGCAGTCGAGATGAAAATTCTGAAACAGTGCATCTGTCGTTATTTATGGGCTATGCGGATGATGCTGCTAGCAAAGGTAAGTTACAGACTCTAGTACAAGAATCTAAGGGATGTGCTGTTCTAGACACAGGGTGTTCTACAACTGTATGTGGAGTTGAATGGATCAATTGCTATCTAAGTGAGCCCACTGATTACGAACATGACGCTATAAGAGAAGAAGCGTCATCATCAACGTTTACTTTTGCCGATGGTGTCACAGTTTCTTCCCTCAAACGTGTTACTCTGCCCTGCTATATTGGATATATGCGTGCAACCATCGTGACTGATGTTGTGAACTGCAATATTCCCTTGCTGATGAGTAAACGTTCCATGAAAAAAGCAAAAATGTTGATTAACTTTGGAAGTGACCAGGTCAAAATTTGTGAAACTATCATTAATTTGAAGTCCTCATCTTCAGGCCATTACTTGCTTCCAATTTCTTTATGACTAGGTCGTGAATTTTGTGAAACAATCACGCTGGAATCTCTTGGGGGTGATGTAGAAAAAACGGCTTTGAAGCTTCATAGGCAATTTGGACACCCAACATCGGCAAAACTAATTAAACTGATCATAGATGCGGGGATTAAAAGTTCAGAACTGGAGGGGGCTATCAAGTCTGTATCTGATGCTTGTACAGTCTGTTGCAGATTCAAGAAAGCCAAGCCCCGACACATAGTCAGTTTGCCCATGGCGCCTAAGTTTAACGAAGCCATAGCCATGGATTTGAAAGCTTGGAGAAGGCATTATTTCTTGGTCCATGTTGATTTGGCGACCAGGTATTGTAATGCGATAGTAATCGCGGACAAGTGTGCGCCCACCATTATCAAAGGAATATTTTGGAGCTAGATTGTTGTATTTGGCACACCTGGAAAATTGTTACAGACAATGGTTGTGAATTTAACAATGCGGAAATGCGAACACTGGGAGAGGCCTTCAATATCAAGATCATGACAACATCTGCAGAGAGTCCATGGAGCAACAGAGTCTGTGAGTGCCAAAATGCGGTCATTGGTGACACTATTAGGAAGATATGGCTGATAGCCAGTGTGAATTGGATGTGACCTTGGCATGGGCAGTATCGGCAAGAAATGCTCTCATCAACTACGCAGGCTTTTCTCCTAACCAACTTGTTTTTGGTCAAAACCCTGGCCTGCCTAATGTGTACACAAATGATCCTCCAGCCTTGGAACTTACATCACCATCGAAAATTGTGAGAGAGAACTTGAACGCTCTTCATTTAGCAAGACAAGAGTTTATAAAGACTGAATCAGATGAACATTTGGCTAGGGCTCTGCGGCACAACGTACGTTTGAGTGACTTAAACGACATCCGAAATGGAGATGAAGTCTTCTACGAAAGAAATGACAGTCTTGAGTGGCACGGTCCCAGAATTGTAATAGGAAGAGATGGGAAACAAATTCTGGTGAGACAAGGCAGTGTCTACATGCAAGTGCACGTGTGTCGTCTAGCGCGTGCGCCAAAGCAAGATACTACAGTTGAAGGTGGTGTCAACAGTGATGAGAAGAACAATGTTGTCCAGGAGAAGCCTAATGATGATTCTTAGCAAGTGTTGAATAACTATCCACCAGATGACGAGTCAAGATGGTGTGGTTCCGAGTGATGAGCCTCCCACAGTTTCTATTCCGGTTAATCAGCCTCCCAAAGTTTCTATTGGTCAACATATAAAGGGAATACATTCAGAAAGTGGAGAGTTGGTGTCTGGAAGGATTGTGAATCGGGCAGGTAAAGCCACTGGAAAGTACAAACACTGCTACAATTTGAAGAGGGACTCTGACGGCAGCACTGATTAGATAGATTTGCAGAAGGATTTTAGCGAATGGGAAGTGGTTGATGATGACGCAGAAATGCTTGTTCTTTTCAACTCTGAGGCTGTGTTATGCGCTAAGGAAAATGAAAAGTAATCTCTCTACTATCCGGACGACCAAAATCCGGTTACATCACTATTCGGACATCGTGGGCTGATGGCCGAAACCCCCAAATTGCCAAAAAAACGAAAAAAATCCGATTTTTTCCGACCACATCAGTTTGAATTTCCCACGCGCGCTGACTAGCTCCCTTCCCACCCTATCCTCCTCCTCCTAGTTCTGTCTCAACTCCCGTGAACAGTGGACGGCTGTCCGATCGTTTGCGGTATTTTCGTTCTTGTTTAAATAATCAAAAGTCACAGTGCTAAGGATTAAGTGTAGTTAAACACTGGATTACTGGACATGCTTCAAGAGCAATTATGACCACTTTAAAAACCTTAGAGGTGGGGGTAAACAAGGAGTAAACAACAATCATGGACATGTAAGTAAACATTGTCAACTGCTAAATATTTTCAATAATCACTTCTAAATCCTCATTCTCTGGTTACATTTTATTTACTTCATGCTTTGTGTCCCATATTTGAATGCATAGGCTGTGAAAAGGTGATTTTCTCAGAAATAATCATGTCTCTTCCTTACGTTCATTATGTAGTCAGCTGAAGGACACCCCTGCCTTACTCACCTCAAAATCATCATTTTTGGGTTAAAATTCGATTAATTCATGCTTTGTGCCAATTATTTATGTGAATAGGGTCTAAAATAAGTGCTATGCATGTCCGGTAGGGAGGTAGGTAGGTGGTTTTCTGATTTAGGTTAGGTTAGGTTAGGGTCAAGAATGACCGGAGCTGTTGGTGAACAGTGAACACCTTTGCCATACCTAACTCTTTTTCTGGTAACAATTTATTTATTTGATGTTTTGTATCCCATATTTTAGTGCATAAGATGTGAGAAATGATGATTTTCATAGTGACTGCCACGTCCGATACTTATTTACACTAAGCTGCCAACTCATGAACGTCTATGCCTTACTTACCTCAAAATCATCATTTTGGGGTTAAAATTCAATGAATTCATGATTTGTGTCCATTATTTAATGCATATGGTGAGAGAAAGGGAAATTTTCATAGTGATTTCCATGTCTGATACTTACACTTGCTGGCAAGTTGTGAGCACCTATGCCTTACTCACCTCTAAATCATAATTTTTTAGTTAAAATTCAGTTAATTCATGCTTTGTGTGCATTATTTATGTGAAAGGGGACTTAAATAAGTGCTATGCATGTCCGGTAGGGAGGTAGGTAGGTAGGTGGTTTTCTGATTTAGATTAGGAAAAAGCAAAAACAATACAAAAGAGAGCCAAATTCGAGAACCGTTCAATTCGAGATGCCTGGACACACTGCGTTTGAAAGACTGGAGATCATAGGAAGTAGGAAATACAGACAGAGGAAGACAGTTCCAAACCACCTTAACGTGTTTCTCCTAACGCTTCCCATCAAGTCCTCGACCACACCACAACGCTCCTTCACTTCCTCATTTGTTAGTCTGTCTCTCCATGTGACTCCACATGCTCCTCTCAAATAACTCATTTCCACTGCTCTCACTCTTGACTTCTGTCCTTCCAACAGGGTCCAAGCTTCACTTCCATATGTCAGAGTTGGTATCACAATACTGTCATGTAACAACTTTTTCACTTCCATGCTCACCTCCCTGTTTCTTATCACTGCTTTCAATGAACCAGCAACCTTCGTTCCCTGCTGCACCCTTTCGAGCATTTCACCCTCCAGACTTCCATCATTACTCATCACACTGCCCAGGTACTTAATCATGAATGACCAGTGCTGGAGCTTCAGGGCCACTATCCGGACAAGACCACTGTCCGGTCATGCCTTTGGCTCTATTACGTCGGATAGTAGAGTGATTACTGTACAAACTGGCAGAATAATGATGTGTATGAGGAAGCAGATGATGTTGGGCAAGGTGCCATAACGGTTCGATGGGTTGTGACGGAAAAACTGAAAATAGAAAGCCTATTTAAAGCCCGCTTAGTCGCCAGGGGATTTGAGGAAGACACAGTGGATCTCCGAAAAGACTCGCCTACTTGTTCAAAAGAAGCTTTGCGTTTGGCACTTTCTTTGGCCTCCACCAACCCATGGGAATGCCACACTATGGACGTGAAAGCTGCCTACTTGCAAGGTAACGACACTGGGAGAGTTGTTCATTTATGTCCTCTGCCTGAATATGCAAATGGTAAGTTATGGAGACTAAAGACAACTGTTTACAGCCTTTGTGATGCTGCTAGGCATCGGTATCTGCGCGTAAAAGATCAATTGTTGAGTCTCGGAGCTAAAGTGCCATCACTGGATTCAGCGCTGTTCTCTTGGAGCAATAGTGGCAAAGTCGAAGGCATTGTATGCATTTATGTCGACGACTTTCTTTGGCCTGGTAAACGTGAGTTCGAGCAGCAAGTGATAAACCGATTGAGTCAAATATTCCTCATCGGCAGTTAAGAATCAAAAGCCTTCAAATACGTTGGTCTCAATGTCATCTCCAACCTCGATGGGAGCATAATGCTAGACCAATTCCAGTATGCTTCATCTTTGAAACCAGTCAAGCTGAGTAGACATCGTGCAGCAGTAAAATCAGGAGAGCTGTCCGAGTCTGAGAAAACGGAGTACCGAGCATTAATTGGGCAACTCAGCTGGATTGCCACACACACTCGGCCAGATAGTGCCTTTGATGTGTGTGAGTTGAGTGTGACTAGCAACCGGGCTACCGTAGCAGATTTGCTTAGAGTCAATAAGGTGATCTCAAGGGTGAAGACTGACAACATGAAGCTATACATTCCAAGAATGGGGCCGATTGAGGACTGTCATATAGACTGCTTTTTGGATGCCTCATTTGCCAACCTTGTAGGCAATGGGTCAGAGGGAGGTTTTGTGATCTTCCTACAAGATGCTAGTGAGGCAAGATATCCTATATTCTGGCAGACAAGAAAGATCAGGAGGGTCGTCAAATCTACCTCATCTGCTGAAGCTTTAGCGCTGCTTAAATGTACTGAGACTGCTGCATATCTCCCCAACATATTGCATGAGGTCTCTGGATGTGGATAGATCAAAATAAAGTGTGTCGTCGACAACAAGAGTCTGGTGGACGCCCTTTACTCCTGTAGGAGAGTAGAAGACAGGAGATTGCGCATTGATATTGCTGTATTACAATACATGTTGGAGCAGGGGGAAACTGATAAAGTATCTTGGGTGGATACATCACAACTGGCTGACTGTCTCACGAAGAAAGGTGCCTCGACCGAGTGGCTGCGTGCAGCAGTCAGCCGAGACTAGAAGGATTATAATACTTCAAGAGAGATCACTTATCTGTATGTGGCCACAGACTGGGTCTTGATAGTAATTAAACAAAAGTCTATGTATTGGATGCATAGTGCATATCGGGTGTTGATGGTACTCACAAAAAAGTCAATGTACTGGATACATAGTGTGTATCAGACACCAGAAAACCATCCAGCTTCGTCCTTGGAATCTTTTGTCAAATTAAGAAGAGAGGACGAGAGTGTTAGTGCATATTGCTGTTAGTGTGTGTGCGCACACACACCTGTTACGTCACGAGTGGTGACATCACCGGAAGGGTCCTGCGGTGTGTAGCCGGGGGCACAGGCAGTTCACGGTGCGAGGCCAGTGAATGTAGTTTGCCTTCTAATATAAAGGTTTGTATCTAGTGCGTCTAAACTGTTGTTAACCTTTAAATCGCAGGGTTGTCGGAGGCACACCGTGCCCATCCCCTAGGGCAAATTCGCGCTCCAACTGACTTTTTAAAAATATTTGCCAAGAATCAGTTATTAGTCCTAGAATATTATAATTACATATGCTTATGGCACATACCTTCAGCTTTCTAATGGGATGTTTTTTTTAGCACTCGTCGACTACCGTAGGACTTGTGGAGACTTCTGATGTTAGGTGACTAAGTCTCCACTTTACACTTCCTGACTTCCCGTAATATGAATACCACTGCTAGATATTAACACTAAAAACACTATTCAATGATTTCCAAGTAGATTGAAATCCTTACTCAAAAAAACACACACACACCATGAAAGCAATGTAAAATACGAGCGCGTACAAGACTCCCACTCAAGCTAATTCGCCGCCTGTATTGTCATTTCTTATTCATATGCACACTCACACTTTATTATTTCTAGTACTTTATTACACTTGTATATATCTACAGTCCTTTACTGCTTCCCACACGATGTTTAGTACGGGTAGAGGTCACAGGGCCTTTTATAATGGGCGCAAAGCGGCAGAAATGGAGGGGAGCAACTGTGACGTGCCTCCAACTCGAAGGACAGCACTGAACTGAGATGTACGTATCTCGGTAGCCAAGAGTTGAAAATGTCAGCTGCTAAAGTATATGCTAAGAAATAAGTTGTAGGAAATCTAGAAAATACATAATAAATTTGGTAGTTCCAGGTGAATATAAATATCACTGAGGCTTCTCCCTTCCTTTCTTATATACAGTACATTTAAATTACGAGAATAGCTCATACGGCATATTTCACGGGAAAAAAAAAGCGCGGGAAATTAGCGAATGAGTGCAGGTTGGATGTTGCCAAGTGATAATTAGCCAATTCCAGGTGTATAGGACTATCAATTACCTTATTTTTTTTATATATATATTATTTGGTATAAGAATAGGGCATAGGCCTCATTTCAATGGATGAAATCAGTGGATAAATCTGGGGAAGATTTACGTAGCGCAGAGCGGCTGAGCAGACAACACGAGAGGGTAATGGAGGGGAGGTAGGGAGGGGAGTCTAGAATGGGGGAAAATGGCTAAATTGTCAACAATGGATGGGAGTACTGATGACATTAGCAGTTCTGACTATTGTTGGACATTGCCAGTGCTGATAGATGATACAAGTCACCACCTGAAAGCCCGGGCGAATTCAAAACAACACAAAATCACAAAAGTGACGCCCCGCAGTATGACCCATTGCGCCTGAGCATCACGGAAGTGACGACCCGTGGTTAAGGGGTTAAAGGAAAAATTTGGGTTTACAAATGGAGTGCCTGGTACCAATTAGGATAAATCCCACAGGTTCTAGGTTCTGTGCTTTCATTATCACACATTAGGAACGTTACCAATTATGCAAAATAACTAAGGGATATATATATACATATATATGTATATATGTGGCCCACACAATATAACATACAAAGAACCAGTGAACAATAAATGCTACACTAAGATGCAGACACATCAACGGTGTAGGAAACCCTCGGGACAACTCCACGGGGCCAGTTGCTTACCTGTAGTCAGTGGGTCTGCTTGATCAGACGGACTAGGGCTGGATATCAACAACAAAAACTGGTTCATATACAAACACAAAACTGTATCTGTCTTTCCTATTTTACTCTCCTACTAAACACGACTGGCACTATGCACACACTTTTACTCCTTTCACTCTTCCAGACACCAAAATGGCAGTGTCCTCATTTTCTCAATCATAATATTACCTCCAATATGATATGTTACATGCTGCCTGCTCCTCGTCAGAATCCTGGAGAGAAGAATATTCGGTGACAATATCCGGATCAGCATCAACGTAACTGTCGGAAAACAAACATTTATTACCTTCAAGTACATAAGCATTCTTAAAGTAAGCGTTTTACCTCTTCAGTCTAAAGATGTTCACAAAACCTAAACAAGGACATTCAGGGAACCTCATAAACTTTCTACAGTAAACTCTCAATTATCTGGTGTAATTCAGCCAAC
>JAGKTI010023161.1:0-14933 GCA_018397915.1 Birgus latro
CTCTTACTTAGACTAAATGGAGACGATTTTCTTGTCAAGAGATATACTGTATATCCTGTTTTTAGTGGGAAGTACAGTTATGATGATGGTGATGATGATAGTGATGACGACGATGATGATGATAATGAAGACCATGGCGATGACGATGACGCTGACAATGATAAAAACAATACAAACTCCTTTCTATCAGATTTTCGAATTCCTTATTAAAGTAGCATGTCGTCCAGCTAGCATCAACTAACGCATGGTTTATATGATTCTATTTTCTAGGCCTTGTCTCAGGCTTTTACAATAGCATTTCTTTATTTTTCTAAAATTTCGTATCATTACCTCTCGTTTTTCGAATAGGCCATCTGTATGTTTGTCTATTTGATTGCCTCTCTATGAGTCTGTATATTCATCTGTCTGTTCCATCTGTCTGCCTGCCTGGCACTCCAACCGGATAAGGCAATGGTGGCTGTTGCATATGTGTACGCAACGACTTATCTTTCTCTCATGTTCCTGAACTTGCTTCTTCTGAGTTCTCAACTCTCTGGCTCTGGCTTTCCTGTCCTTCTCAGACTAAATACATCTGTGTCGTCTAGCCTACTTATCCCCTAATTCTACTGACTATGAAAAATTCTTCGACTATCTTGCCTCTATGACTGAACACATCTTATCCATTTCTCCTGTCTCTGAAACCTCCATTCTAGGAGATTCCAATGTTCACTGCCACCTTCGGCTCTCCTGTCCTTTCACTGATCCACCTGGTGAAGAAGCCAATAACTTTTCTATCCTTAATGACCTAGAGAAGCTTGTACAGCACCCTTAGGTTATGGTTTTTATACTTTGTACACATTCAGTAGGCCTATAATCATCATTGATTACTGCCTGAATGTTCTTGAAAATTCAGTGTCAGCAACCTTGTCAAATGTCACACCAAACTTGCCTACCCTTTTAACGATTGCGGCAGATGAATTTTGGGGAGTAGGTTTGCTGGGGAAAACGATATTTGTAATTAACTTTACTCTTAGGTCAAATTTTCAACATGATGCAGTACCTTATGCATTGGAAGTTGAAAAGTACTTTGATAGGTTTAGAAAACAATAAAAAACAGTAGGAAAACCAAAGGGATGCTTGGATAATTAAGCGTTACTAGTTGCAAACAAGGATTGAACAGGGGTATGGGTCAGCACAGTTCAAAAAATAATAATGTTAATTTGTGTGTGAAGAACTCAAAACCTTTAGCATTTATCCCTTTGTGGCATACAGATTAACCCCTTCGTACGCGATGACATTTTAGGTGTCATTAGGGTCTTTCCTTGTAAATATGCGATGATGCGTTAGGCTTCAGAAAACCATAAAAAATTGCCACCCACCAAAAAAAAAAAAAGTTTTCGGTCGATTTGCATTCTTCTTTGAGGCGTCATAGCTTGCCCGGCTCATGTCAAAAGTAATGAGTTGGCAACAGTGGGACCCGATACCAGCGTCCGTGCATACAGGTTGTTTAGTACCATACTAGCTATCAGGAAGGGGGAGAGGGGGCGGTCCCTTGTCCCTTTAAATCCACTCTATTACCTGCATTACGGTAGCGCAACATATTTCACTATATTAGTAGTGACTATACAGAGTTTTAGGGCACTACTGTGGTTAGATTTGGTGTTTGCAATAGAAAATTTAGGTGTTTGGGAAGCATTTGTGGCAATTATCAGCCGTTGGGGAAGATTTTACTACTGTTTCTAACCCTGGCCCCAGAACTACATTGCCTCTACCCTTCACCAAATGTGAGTATTCACCTATAAAAAGAGTGTCAGTGAATCATGTGAATATAGTTTGCAATACCTAGTGTGCAGGGAAATAATGAAACAGTACAGTAGGTTAGAGGGAGGCAGGAAACAGCCCTCTCTATATAGTCATGAATCGGCGTTAGTTTTACCGTAGTTTTTTGCATTTTTGTCGAAAACTATGAGGTGCAGGAGAACCGTTCTGGTCTCAAATGAAAGCCAATGAAATTCTTATCAAAATGCCAACTATCCCATTCGAAAGCCAATAAAATTCCCTTTCAAATGATTGGATAACATGTAGATATGTTAGTAAACATTCGAGCTATGATGCTGGGAAGTGAGATGTTTCCCTATCTGCACGTTGCAGAACATTTTGCCTATGCTAAGTCTACTCACCTGTATGTGCAGCAGATGGAAGTGCTTAACCCAAAAATCCAACTTTTGTTCACGGAGTTTGGCTACTTTACAATCCGCCACTAAAACAAACTTTGGGGTGTGGTCTGACGTGACCAAAGAACAGGTGTTGAGAAGGGCCAGAAAAGCATCAGGAAGACTCACTGGAAGAAGAGGGATATCTGACAGCACCTTTGTTCTATGGATATAAGCACTGCCTTTGACAGTTACACTCTGCAACAGCCTTAAAAACCTTGCAGGTGTTGCTCATGAAACATCAGAACAACACAAAGAGCTTAAACCCTCAAGACAAACCAAAGACAATTGTCGTGCTGAAAATTTTAGCCTTATATAAAAATTTGGATATCACACCGCATATGCCACCAGTCTAATGACCGGATTTTGATTGATTTGAATTTATTGATGTTTACTGGTTACTGCCAAAGAAGATAACCTAGAGATATTAAGTAGGCCTCGTTTTATGATTGACACTAGGAAGAAATACTACAGGTAGTAGTAGAATTAATTTTGGTATGCTGCCACCACCCAGCGATTGCCAGGGGAAAAAAGGTAATAAAAGATATTAGTCCCGTACAGTGAAAGAGGGGACAATGAGGCCTAGGGCAGTAAACAGAGTAGCGTGAGAAAAATATATGAGAGCGTAGATTATATAGATAGTTGCATGCCTTGCGGGCCACTTGGTCTCATAATATACTTCCCAGAGGATTTATACCAAACACATACGAAAAGTATACTTATCTATATTACTATCCTAAATTTACACAGAATGAAATCACCTACGAACAAGAATTAGTTACTGGAATCATAGTATTACATTAGTCTCTGATACCACCAGATTATCTGAGAGAATGGAAGCTCTCTTCTCCACAGATTATAAATCACCTGACTCACATATCACGGTACAAATAATTATTCGAGAGTATACCACTACAGAAGTACTTTGGGCTTTACACTCAACAAGATGTTGATTAATCTGCTCACAGAAGAACTACTCGTCCGATACATAACACACGTCCATAAAGAATTCACTCATCTCGCCCGTACACTTGTGAAATAGAAAATTACAAACTCAGGAGAAACTCACATAAACCACGGTCTCAAAAGGACTCGTAGTATTTCCCAGGTTTACAACGTGTTACACAGTTTACTCTACATTTAATGAAATCATCCCTATTTTCCATGGGTTTGCACAACATAACATATCTATGTAAATAATCAGATGCCCAAGAATAATTTAATTTATATTGTCACAGCGCTTGCAGTACTCTGCATGATAGAGAAATACAACACTCCGCATCTCACTCGCTTTTAACCAAAATATTACACCTCATGAATAAAGGCTTTACTAGTGGACCATACAACTATATTTCGATAACTGTGTATAGGTATGAACTATGTGAAAATGTGTAAGGGCATTGGCACTAGAGACTGCGAGACATGACGCAGACGACGGGTAGACTCCGAGACGCCACACCATCTGTGGATCACCCGTCCTCCATGAGATTTCAGCTAGAAGTCATATAAAAGTATTGGAAAATATTATCAGGCAACTTACTTAATATAGTTAGAATGAGAACTAATTATTGTGACGTATGGGGGAAAATACACCGTGAATTACTCGGGACCATACCTGTGGATCACCCGTCCTCCATGAGATTTCAGCTAGAAGTGACAGCTTGCGGGCAGGACGCACCGGGAAAAAGCGCGATGTTCTTACAACCGGTTCTGGCCTCGACCAATTACTCTACAGTCAACTTGTTATACCATTGTCCAGGAATTTTGCAGCAAGGAATTTACACAGTCCTTTACTTAGACAAAATGACTTATGATGATTTAAATTTTGTGGCAGTAAGATGGGTATAACAATTTAAAACGATGCCTAAACTCACGCATTGACATAATTTGTCTTTGTTCGCGTTGGTTCTGGCCTACGTGATCTGGTGACAGTGAAAAACAAATTAATTTCGCGGCTATCGGTGATCATAATCAATAATGAGGCTTTACATAAGTTCTTAGAGATTATTATTTAGTACAACAAGATGATGAACACAAACTCAACTACAAAATCCTGAATTCCAAGTGTAAATACGACTCATCGCGAATTTTAATCTCGAATCAACTTTCTTCGCCTCTTTATCGAAACCAGACATGAATTTTCGCGTCCAACTCGCTCCACACGGTCCACATATTAACAATAATACTTCCCTACTACACTTTAACTAAGTTCAAGCCCAAAAAGAGAATTACAAGGTCCACTTCCCATTCATTGCATCATCTAAACAGGGTCCAGAATTACACTTACACCATACATAACCTAACGTAAATTACACATATATTACACTTACACTATACTTATACTAACTTATATTGCACTTATACTACTTATAACATATACAAAAATTATAGCATTACACAATGGCGACGTGGGCTGCTTCATCCAAAGTTTATTTTCTTATTCACCCTTTGTAGCCAGGTCTGCCAACATGCTGGTCAGTTTGTCATCAGGAGTAATCGCTGATGATTCTGTCATCTGTGACAATGCAGTCAGAGTGGGGTTTGGTTCCCGAGAGGGTATGATCGGCAAATTTTTGGCTAAGTGAAACTGCAACGGAAAAACAGAGTCAGATCCCATGCCTCCATGAACAATTCCATGAAGATCCGAGGGAAAGAAATAGTTGTTCAGCCAGAACAGATGCTAAATCATATCCTATCAATTCTGGACTCAGAATCAGATTTAGCAACATACATTATGCATGAGCTTGTGCCTCGACCACAATCTCAGTCTGATGACAGTTCACTGAGACGACCCTCAAATGCTGCATTAGCATCATTTCTGTTGTCACTTCTTCCACCCGGGCCTGCTGATGTGCCTCACGATCTACTTTGTCACTGATGAGGGTCACCTTCTTCTGAGTGTTGTACGGCCGTGCCCAGCGATGTATCCAGAGAGCTGTCAGACATATGTGAGGTATGGTCCCACTCACTATGGTATGGCTGCAACTGTGGTTTTTGATGGTTATGCTTACCCCCACCCCCCCTTCCACAAAGTCAAAGGAGCAGAAAACAAGCAACAGAGCGTACATCTGCTGACACTGATGTAGCTGGTCATATCAAAGCTACTGTGTGCCAGGCTGATTTCCTTGAGAATCAACACATGTCTTCAAGCTGTTAGCATTGATGGGAAACCATAGTCAGCGATGCAGACACTCTGACTGTGCCCACAGCCTTCCATCACATGACAGAGGGCCAGACGGCCAGCCAGTGGTAGTCACAGGAACTGACACTGACCTCCTTGTGATGCTCGTGGCCAGAGTACTTTCTGATTGCAGTATCTGTAAGGTCAGTCCTGAGCACGTCAAAGACCCACAGAAAGTGTTCAGTGTGTCTGCCATCCAGCAACCTTTTGAAAATTTTAAGGACAACGATCTGTTTCTTCATGCTGTAACTGGCAGTGGCAGGACATCAGCGCCGTATCAGCAAGGAAAAACGAAAAGCTACAGAGCACTGAAATCATAATACGATCTGGCACAGACTGTGACAGTGTTCAACACCCCAGAAGCAGAAGCAGAGGACATTGCAAAATCTGGCAAAGAATTTTTCCTAGCGCTGTATGATGCTTCACTGTTCAACAGTTAGGATGATTTCAGACTCACAGCATTCAAGAAAAAGAACGTCAAAGCGTCGACAAACTAGTTTTCCAAATGGCAAGCCCCTCCACCGACCAGTGTAGCTGCCCTTCAGCGTTCCTTCAGGACCTACTGTCAGGTTCAGCAGTGGATGGGAAACAACATTGATCCAACCAAATGGGGATGGATTTTGTCCAACGGTTTCCTTTTGCCAGTGGCAATGGAGTCGCCTTCAGCACTGGATAAATTGATGTGCATTATATCATACAACTGCAAGGCTAGCTGCACTGGTGACTCTGGCTGGTGACGAGCAGGCATGCCTTGCCCCACCATCTAGAATTGTATGGGGCTAACATGTAACAATGCATTGGAACTGGATGACTTGGAAGGCTTATCAAGATTATTTTTTTGTCATTTTTTAATTTCCTGTATATTTTCAGACCGAAATTCACTATTTCAAGCTGACATCAGCACAAGTATGACGCTATGTGTGATTATTATTAGTTACAAAAGGGTATGAATATGTAGATAAATGTGTTTGCATTAATTTTTATGTGATTCGTGCAACAATATTAATTAGCATTTGAAAGGCATTGGATAATCTGTCCATACTCTGAATACCTGACATACGACTGTATAGTAGAAATGCTGAAAGTCAGTGCAATAAAAAATCATGCTGCTGACATTCGATGTTTCGGGAACTTTCACACGATAAAATGCTAAATATGAAAACTATAACGTTTTTCCCCACTCGAGTACCCAATTTTGCTGGACTACTTACCCATATCCCTGACCGCCTTGAAGAGAGTTTCAACATACTTGATCTCTTCCTTACAACTAATCCTTCTGCTTATGCTGTAAATCTTTCCTCTCTTTTGGGCTCCTCCGATCACAGTCTTATCACCCCTGTCCTATTGCTCCAGAACGGCCTGTGGACCCTCCAAAGAAACGTTGGTTGTGGCACTTTGGAGCTGCTGATTGGGAGACCCTCAGGTAGTACTTCTTTGATTTTCCCTGGAATGATTATTGCTTCCATGGTTGAGAGCCATCTGAGTGTGCCATGCTCATTATGGAGGTTATTCTCTCAGGCATGGAAGCATACATTCCTTTCTCATATCCTTTGACTATTAAAAAAAAAAAAAAAAAGCTTAATTATGCTTGTTCAAATGCTGTCCACAACAAAGAGAAGGCCTGCAAAAGGTATCGGAGCCAACCCACCCCTGAATCTCTTCTTTTTTGTGTTTCTCTCCGTATTCATGCTAAGTCTGTTCTTCGCTCTGCTAAAAATAATTTCATCCATACTACATGCTCTGAACTCTGCAACTCGAATTCTTCCCGTTCCTTCTGGCACTTTGCCGAAAACCTTTCTAACAACTTTACCTCACCATCCTTCCCTTCTCTTTTCTACAATGATGGCTCTGTACCTGTTTCTTCGACTGACAACTCTTCGATCAGACTTTCTCCTCCAATTCCACCTTAGATGAATTTGGTGCTTCTCCTCCACCTCCCCCCTCTGACTTCCTTATGGCTGACATTAAAATTTCTTCAACTGAAGTATTTTCTGCCATCACTGGCCTCAGTATTAAAAAGGCATATAGGCCTGCTGGGGTCCTTCCAGTTATCTGAAAAACTGTGCTTCTGTGCTTACACCCAGCCTAGGTAAACTCTTCTGTCTCTGTCTGTCAACTTGCAAGTTTCCTTCTTGCTGGAAGTTTGCTCTCATTCAGCCTGTCACAAACAAGGGTGATCATTCCCAGCCCTCTAACTATCGCCCAATTGCTTTAACATCCTGTATTTCAATAAGTTTCGAGTCTATTCTTTAAAAAACAAAAAAAACATATTTCCTATCACAACCTTATTTCTAATTGTCAGTATGGATTCCACTAGGGACGCTCCACTGGTGATCTTCTCACCTACCTTTGAGACTCCTCGTCATCCTCCTTTTGGGACTTTGGAGAATTCTTTGCCACTGCACTTGACATCTCAAAGGCTGGCATAAATCTTTAATTTTCAAACCTCCTTCTCATGGTTTCTATCATTCCATCAGTGTCTTCATCTCTAGCTTCCTTTCTGGTCGTTCTATAGCTGCTGTTGTAGATGGCCAGTCTTCTTCTCCAAGGGCTATCAATGGTGGTGTTCCACAGAACTCTGTCCTATCACCAACTCTCTTCCTTTTATTCATCAATGACCTAAGCTATACATCTGTCACGAATTTTCTACATCGTAAAATCATGTAAAGTAAATTGTGACATCGAGTGATTTTGCGGGAGGAACGAATTATTATGAAATGTACGATGTTTTGCTAATTCTCTCAAACCGTCTGCTCGCGTGCTTGTATTCGCATCAAGTTGTCAAAACTTTCGCCATTCTTCCGCGAGTGATTTTTTTTTGTGTGCGGGTGGTGCATTCCTCTGAGCGATAATTTTTGAATTATCGGTCCCCCTCTGGGCCATTATGCCAGCCCCGCCCCTTCACACGCTCTCGCGCCGTGTATTCCAAATCAGAGCTCAGTCTCTCTTTAGCCACGGAACGAGCGGGTTGTGCCCATACGGAAGCTCGAGTGATTGTTTTTCTTAGCGATTTCAGATCTCAGCTTGTATCGGCGTGTGTTCCCGAGCTCCCACCGATCCTTGGTGATCAACTACAGCACAGTCTCATCCATACCGATTAGTATTTTCTTGTTTTCCTAGGCTTAAGTTTTTGAGATATTTAGCTGTCTGTCTGAGTGAGTGCATTTCCCTTCCTTTGATTTGAATTGGAGTCATGTAACGTAAATTTATTTGCGTGTATTTAATAAATTTATAGTTCGTTTTCTTGAGCTTTGTTAAATGTAACATTCGTGTTTAATTTTCCCACTTATTTAATACAGTTTTGCTACTCCACGTTAGCACAACTCTTAGTATTAAATCACGACTGGTACTTAGGTCAGCTTTTGGCATTAATCCTTAAATCCGTTGTGCTAGCTAGGAGTTTGGCTCAGCCAAGATCCTGTTTATCTTTATTATTATCATTTTTGAATGTTAAGGGGAGAAACTAACTTTCTCAGAGACCAACGGTACAATATTACAGCCTACTTGAGCGTCTAGTCTCTGCTGTGTACCGTTGAGAAAGTCTATAAATTCTCAACTCTAGAGAATTGGCGAAGTGAGCCAGCATAAAGTGAAATTGCTGCTTGATTTCACGAGTCTATTCTCTCGTAGTAAATGACTCGATAGTCATTCTTAGCACACATAACTATATATTGTATACTCGAATTATACAATATCACATTAATCTTTTGAATTATACACGTATCTTTTGAAATACATAAATTTCCCCTGACATCTGGCGACCTCGCCAGGATAAACTCCTAGCTTGGAATTATTATTACTGAATCACTTACTCACTCTTACTTATCAGTCTCAGTTGTCACTCAGTCTCAAACTAAGCATGTTGGAATCCAGTGCATTCGTGCAAGAAGCTAAGGACATGGGGCTTACTAACCCCCAGGAAATTTGAGATTATGTCCTGTCGCGCTTCAATTACGAGCAGCAATGTGAAAATGCCGCCCGTGAAGAGCGGAAAATTCAGCGCGAGCATAAGAAAGAACTACGTGAGTATGAAGAACGTCAGAAAGAGAAGGAGCGGGAGGAGTGCGAGTGCGAGTGCGAGGAACGAGAGAGAGAACGTGAGCACGAGCGCCAAGCACGTGAACACGAGCTGGAAGTCCTAAAGCTAAAGCGAGATTCCTTGGCTTCATGCACACTGGGGGCAGCTAATCCAAGCTCCTCTAGTGCTCTCTCAGCACCTTTTCTAGCAACTTCACGTCTCAAGCTTCCCTCTTACAAGGAAGGCGAGCGAATCGAGCCATTTATATCTCGTTTTGAAGACATTGCAAACCTGTACGATCTGGATGAGGCAGCTAAGCGGCTTCAGTTCCTTAGCCTGTTTGAGGGCCCTGCCCTCGACATTCTCCACAGAATTCGCGGAGATAATCGCACGTATGAGATGATGAAGACCGCACTAATCAAAGCATACGGTCTTACTGTTGATCATGCTAGAAATCAGTTCATGAAGGCACGCCTCCAGGAAAAGGAGACAGCTGTTCAGTTCCTTGACCGTCTCACGGCATATTTAGGCGAATGGATGGAGAAGGACGAGACTCACAGCACACGAGAGGGAATGATCGACCTCGTGCTGCGCACACAGTTGGAAAAGTCGTGGCCTGCTGAACTTATGGCCCAGCTCAAGATGTCCAAAGTGAAGGACGCATCACAAATGGTAGAGAAGGCTGATGCTTTCTTTACTGCGTATGGGTACCAAACTCGTAGGCAACAGCCATGGAATAAGAAAGATACTGCTAAGTCTGGGAAGCAATCTCAGACTGAACCCCAGCATCAAGGTCGTTCTCAAAATGATGGTCATGGTCCAAACAAACCGCAGAAGGACCAGGGGCAGAATACACAGAAACCTGACTGGAAGAGGTACAGGAAGTACCCCAACCAGCAGCAGTACCCTAAACAACAGCAGTATCAGCCATGGAATCGCCAACCGGGACAAACCTTTTCGACATCAGCACCAGTGTATCGGAGGAAGGAGCCAAACGCAGCCTTCATTCCTCAACAAGCGCACGATGGTGCCATCCCCACCAGCACAGCTCCTCCTTCACAGTTCACTAGTCCCCCTCAGACGGTGAACTCTCCTCCACAGGCCGTCAGTGCTCCTGCTCCCCAGATGGTGAGTACAACTCCTCGTTCTCCTAGTTCAGGTACCACTCCTCATGCATCTAGTTTGGGTACGATCCCTAAGGCATATAGTCCTGTCAGATTTGAAGAGATGTGTGCCATGCAGCCTTATCAATGGCTGGCTGCTTCCTCCACAGGCCCTCCCACAGGTAACAGTGCCTTCCTTGTTCAGCCAGGGTTTGTGGGAGATGTTTCTGTTAATGTACTGATAGACAATGGTTCCTCAGGTTGTACTGTCAGGCAGAGTCTTGTTCGTCCTGAAGAATATACAGGCAGACAGATCCAAGCTCAGCTTATTGATGGATCAGTGAGATTGTTCCCTGGGGCACGTATCCAGGTAGCATCTCCCTTTTACACAGGTTCAACAGTTGCAGTTGTCATGCAAGAACCTTTGTTTGAGCTCATTATAGGCAATATACCAGGTGCCAAGTATAGTTGCACCACAGATGTCACTACTCAGACTTCGGCTGCAGTAACACGAGCCATGGCCACGGCTACAAATTGTGTTGCCCCAGTGGCCTTTGCTTTGCCGCAAGATCTGATTTGTAGTCAAGATGTTGTCCAAGAGCAACAGACTGACCCGACCCTTGCTGTTGTGCGGAAGAAACAAAAGGGTAAAGTGACCAAGTATTCACGGAGTGGACGAGCCAGGTTCCTTCGCAAACAAGGATGGCTCTACCGTGAGTCACGAACACCCGAGGGCGAGGTTCGACTGCAGTTTGTCGTTCCCGCAAACTACCGCCAAGCAGTGTTAGTATGGGGTCATTGTTTAGCATCAGGAGGTCATATGGGCAAAAAGAAAACCCAAGGCCGTATCCGTGCTGACTTTTTCTGGCCAGGAATGGGACAGGAAATTGATAGTTTTGTGCACTCCTGTAATGTGTGTCGATGTACCACCATTCAGGAAAGTTTCGTTCCTGCGCCGTTTGAATCCACGCCCATAATCTCTGAGTCGTGTGAGAGAGAGCAGTGGTAATGTGGGTATCTGTCGTACACTGGGTTCCCTGAGACTGTGCTGTTCTAAGAGATTTGAGCAATCCAAGAACTAGCTTGGTTCCCAGTCAGTACTATGCTGCTAAGGCCTCACGTCTCGCTTGTTGGCCCCACAGGACATAATATGTCTGGGGTCTGTACATACATATGTGCTGTAGCTCATAAGTGCACATTCTCGGCGATCCCAACTGAGGACACCGACGACAAGCCCTTATTAGTCGTAAGCGTAGGGCTTGTGCATATGGTATGTACCGTAGACTAAGGTAGGTTAAAGGGGAAGTTCGAGACCCCGCAGAGGCAATCTGAGGCTGTGTTTGAATTACCTTGTAGTGTATCTCGAGCTGTGGGCCTCCCTGAGGATTCACGGAGATTACACAGAAGCCACATGAGTGTTCACACCCACGCAGGGTGTTAAAATGTGACCTGCCCAAGTTTGCATAGGGATTCTCGACTACCTTTACTAGTTATAAGTGTATAGTTATAAGCGACCAGTCACGGTGAACCCAACCGAGGACACCGATGACAAACGGGCAGTCGCGGTGACGAGCCCTTTGTAATAATAAGCATAGCTATAAGTGTGCAGTCACGGTGAACCCAACCGAGGACACCGATGACAATCGGGCAGTCGCAGTGACAAGCCCTTTGTAATGATAAGTATAGCTATAAGTGTGCAGTCACGGTGCACCCAATTGAGTTCACTGATGACAAACGGGTAGTCGCGGCGATCCCAGCTGAGGGCACCGACGACGAGCCCTTTATTAGGCGTAAGTGTAGGTTAAAAAAAGGCAACTATTAACGAAATAATGGCGACATATGTACGAAACTTGCTGTTAACTGACTTCCAGCCAAAGAGTACTTTCTGTTATGTATGGATTGATTGCTGGGTGGATGAAATTGTAATTTAGTGCAAATTCTTTCATTGACACTATTGATGCTCCACCTTGACTCATCCCACAGGTACAGTTGTTGGGTGAAGAAGATGTCCAGGACCATTCATTGTCTCTGCTGCACGCTGCCACTTCTTCTCCTCTGCCCTCGTCGCCTTTATTATTGCATTAACATGTATTATTATTATTGCTTTACATGTAGGTACAGTTACACTACAACTGTCACACCTACACCGTGTATCACATACACCACGCTACATAACAATTAGTTGTCAATGTAAATGTAGCGAACTTTCGCTCAGTTTGACCTGAGAACAGGATTTTTCACTGTCATCTCGGAGTTTTTCCCTCAAGCTTGCTTTTCTTAACGTAAATACGAGGTTTTTACGCTCATGGGTGACAATGTTTATCTCCTGTAACAGGATAGTACACACACCACAGTGTGAATCTTGTGTGACTGAGCTAGGGTGTATATATATATATATATATATAGTGTCAAATTTTAGTAAAGTAAAATTTGAATTTTTTCAGGGGCGTAATGTCATGAATTTTCTACATCGTAAAATCATGTAAAGTAAATTGTGACATCGAGTGATTTTGCGGGAGGAACGAATTATTATGAAATGTACGATGTTTCGCTCATTCTCTCAAACCGTCCGTTCGCGTGCTTGTATTCGCATCAAGTTGTCAAAACTTTCGTCATTCTTCCGCGAGTGATTGTTTTTGTGTGTGGGTGGTGCATTCCTCTGAGCGATAATTTTTGAATTATCGGTCCCGCTCTGGGTCGTTATGCCGGCCCCGCCCCTTCACACACTCTCGCGCTGTGTATTAAAAGTAAGAGCTCAGTCTGTCTTTAGCCACGGAACGAGCGGGTTGTGCCCATACGGAAGCTCGAGTGTTCGTTTTTCTTAGCGATTTCAGATCTCAGCTTGTATCGGCGTGTGTTCTCGAGCTCCCACCAATCCTTGGTGATCGACTACAGCACAGTCTCATCCATACCAATTAGTATTTTCTTGTTTTCCTAGGCTTAAGTTTTTGAGATATTTAGCTGTCTGTCTGAGTGAGTGCATTTCCCTTCCCTTGATTTGAATTGGAGTCATGTAACGTAAATTTATTTGCTTGTAGTTAATAAATTTACAGTTCGTTTTCTTGAGCTTTGTTAAATGTAACAGTCGTGTTTAATTTTCCCACTTATTTAATACAGTTTTGCTACTCCACATTAGCACAACTCTCTGTATTAAATCACGACTGGTACTTAGGCCAGCTTTTGGCATTAATCCTTAAATCCATTGTGCTAGCTAGGAGTTTGGCTCAGCCAAGATCCTGTTTATCTTTATTATTATCATTTTTGAATGTTAAGGGGAGAAACTAACTTTCTCAGAGGCCAACGGTACAATATTATAGCCTACTTGAGCGTCTAGTCTCTGCTGTGTACCGTTGAGAAAGTCTATAAATTCTCAACTCTAGAGAATTGGCGAAGTGAGCCAGCATAAAGTGAAATCGCTGCTTGATTTCACGAGTCCATTCTCTCGTAGTAAATGACTAGATAGTCATTCTTAGCACACATAGCTATATATTGTATACTCGAATTATACAATATCACATTAATCTGTTGAATTATACACATATCTTTTGAAATACATAAATTTCCCCTGACAACATCTAACCCTATCCACTCATACTCTTCCTGCAGCATCCGTCTCTGCAGTTGTTTCAACAAACAAAGGATGAGGCTATAGCACACCTAAATTCTGACTTGGCTCATATCTCTGATTGGGGTAAAAATAACCTTGTTTTTAATGCATCAAAAACTCAATTCTTTCACCTATCAACCCGACAAAATCTTCTACAGTAGTACCCTCTAATTTTTTACAATATCCAGCTCAATCCTGCATTACCTTTAAACTTACATGGGGTTTCATTCTCTTGGGATTTATCTTGGAAAGAACAGATTACATCCCTTGTAAAATTTACATCCAACAGATTGTCTGCACTAATCCGACTCTTTACCTTCTTTTTCCCTGCACAGTTGTTGGCTTTATACATGGGTTTTATTCACCCCTGGGTAGAGTACAACTCTCATTCGTGGAGAAGCTCCCCATATACAGCTCAACAAGGTGGAGTCAAAGGTTTTTCTTCCCATTAACTCTCCTCCTCTTACTGGCTCCCTTCAACCTCTGTGTCTTCACCGCACCATCGCATCCTTATCCCTTTTGTATTGCTAATTCAATGGTCACTGCTCCTCTGAAGTGTCTGCTAGCATCCCTCCACCACAATGGCGGGCACGTAGCACCCGTCTAGCAGCAAACTTTCATCCCTTTTTTGTCCAACTCTCTAATGCAAGATTTAACTGCTACTCCCATTCATTCATCCATGGAAAAGGTCAACTCTGGAACTGTCTCCCTATGTTTTACCTGCAGGCTACGATCTCCAGTTCTTCAAATGCAGTGTATCCAGGCATTTAAAAATTAATGGACCTTGGATGGATCTTGATTTTGACTCTGTTTTATCTTGTTTTTGTTATAT
>JAGKTI010023162.1:0-14933 GCA_018397915.1 Birgus latro
TATGCTGAACACAGACTCTAAAGAAACGGGATGATAGAAAATTCTTTACGAAAACCCCAAGGTTACCTTCAATCCCACAAGATCGAACTGTGCGTAAAATATGATAGCGCCAAGCTGTGTCATAAGCCTTCTCAAGGTCAAAGAACACTGCGATCACAGATTGCCGAGTGACAAAAGCTGAGCGGATATATGTCTCCAGATTTAGGAGGGGAGTTAAGGTACCGCGAGCTTTACGAAAGCCAAACTGTGAAGGGGACAAAAGTTGTTTGGATTCTAGGAGCCACATAAGACGATGATTTATCATACGCTCGAACAATTTGCAAAGACAACTAGTAAGAGCAATGGGGCGATAATCTTGAGGGGCATGGCCTTGCTTTCCTGGCTTAAGAAATGGGAGAATGACAGCATTACGAAAAGAGGAAGGAAAGGCACCCTCTGTCCAGATACACGATTATATATAATTAATAATAGGGCCAGGGCCTGGGGGGAAAGGTGACGGAGCATATTATAGTGTATGCCATCAGGACCCTCGCAAGTGTTCTTACAAAGACGAAGGGCTGATGACAATTCATGGAGAGTAAAAGGCGCATTATACGACTGACTAGACGACAGCTGGAAGACAACTGGCGTACATTCAGTAGCAGTTTTAAGGGCATGGAATTCAGGTGAGAGATGAGAACCGTTACTAACATTACTAAAATGAAGACCTAAGCCATTAGCAACTAAACGAGCATCTGCGACTAATTCCCCATCCAAATGGAGGACAGGGGAAGGCATGGGAAGATGTTTACCGGCTATTTTGCGTATACGTTTCCAAACGGAAGCAATGGGTGTATTTGTAGTAATGGTGGAAACGTATAATCTCCAGCTATGGCGTTTAGCTCGTTTAACTGTCCTACGAAGAGAAGCGCGGGCCTTTTTAAACATTAGAAGTGCACTCTGTTCATACTGGGTGTTGCGTTTACGTAGGTAGCTCTTCCAACGTGCACGTTTAACACGAAGAGCCACAGTACAATCCGAATTCCACCAAGGTACACACTTAGAAGCAAAAGGACGGGATGACCTAGGAATCGCAGTCAAAGCTGCACTTAGAACTAACACATTAAAATAGGTGAGCATGTCTAAAACAGTAGAGAAGGAAGAAGGAGGTACAGAAGGAATAGTTAGTGAAGTAAATGACGGCCAGTCAGCTTTCGGAAAACACCATCGAGGGGGTCTAATTACGGGACAATATGTAGTTAGAGTAAGTTTGATAGGAAAGTGATCACTATATACAATATCAGAAAGAACAGCCCAGTGGAAATCTAAAGAAAGGGAAGGGGAGCACAGGGAGAGATCTAGACAGGAGAAGGTATGAGTTGTAGTGTCAAAATGTGTTGAAGCTCCTGTATTCAATAAGGAAAAATCTGCGTTAAAAATAACAGACTCAAGGCGACAGCCACGCGAATTAGTAACGTCATCGCCCCATAAAACATGGCGACAGTTAAAATCCCCCAGCAATAAAACTGGGGTGGGTAGTTGGGGTAATAAAAGAGATAAGGCAGAGAGGTCAATAGGCTGGGAGGGAGAGAAATAAACCGAAACCACCGTAATCCAACGTCCAAGAAACACACGAATAAAATGACATGGAACGGTGGTGTTAATGGACAGACGTTCAAGAGGAACTGTATGGTGGACTAAGATAGCTGTAACAGAAAGAGAAGCAGGAGAGAACAAGAAACAATAGTCAGGTATAGGTACCGGAGGGGAAGATAAACGGGGTTCTTGTAAGCAAACTAAAGGACAGTGAACTGAAAGCAGATAGCGGTCATTGCGATGGGCTGTAAAACTTCGTATGTTCCATTGTAAAATAGACATGTTAAAAAACCAAAGAAAGTAAAACCCAACAGGAAAGCAGAGTTTAGGTAAAAGGAAACTAATACTAATGATAAAATATAGTACACAGGAAGTAAAATATAGTACACAGGAAGTAAAATATAATAAACAGGAAGTAAAATATAATCCATAGGAAGTAAAATAAGACATAGGAAGTAAAATATATGACAGGAAGTAAAATATATGACATAGGAATTAAAATACAATACAGAATAATAACATATATTACCGAGTCGTTATGATAGTAGGGATAAGAATAGAAGGTGAAATTGGTGGATGGGCAGAATGGTCTCTATAGCCTGGAGGCATGGGGAGAGACAAAGGGGAAGGAGTACTGTGAGAAGTGGAAGAGGAGTGGGGCAAAGAGGAGGGGATAGAAGAGAAGGAGAGGGAGAGGAAGGAGGGAGAGGAGTGGAAGGGAGGTCAGGAGGTACAGGATGAATTTCAACAGAGAGAATGGAAGGAGAGGATGCAGCATTGGCTACTGAATTTGGCGTGGAAGTTAAAATATAATCCATAATCTTGGGAATAGTTTCACTGTCGTCATCGCCTGAGGGTTTGGTGTGGGCGGTCCGGGGATGTGACTGGAGAGATTGCTGTGATACAGGTTTTGACGAGGCAGTGTGTGTGTCGATCGGGAGGGGCGGGAATTTGTTGCCCGGACTATACGAGCTGGAGAAGGAGGAGGATGGGCAGGAGAGGCCTTAGAGTCTGATGCGGTGGACAAACTGCGTTTACTATTAGAGAAGGGTGGGGGTCGAGTGTTGCGTTGGGCCAGGGGCGCCAAACGGCGGGTCTGAGTAACAGAAGTGGAGGAGTGAGAGGAGGGACAAAGTTGTGAACAGGGGAAAGGACAAGGAGAAGGAACAGGTAAAGAAGGAGCTGGAGAGGAGGTAGGGGTAGAGGAATCTAAAACAGAGAAAGAATTAGAGATAGGAACAAGAGGGGTCTGTACGGGAAGGTCTGAGGTAAAGAGGAGGTGCAGCTGAGAGGAGGAAGAGGTAGAAACAAGAGTACTGGGAGGAAGAGAAGGAGAGACTGAAGTCACAGGTGTAGAGACAGAGTGAGAGATGGGAAGACGAGAGGAGAGAGGAGAGGAAGAGGGGGCAGTAGATACAGAGACAGGTGCAGAAGGGGGAGTAGTAGTAGTACTGAGACTGGAAGTTACTATGGCAGAAGGACGGGCTACACGTGCGTAGGTAACGTTAGGATGGTGACCGAGGTTGCGAGCTCTGCGACGAGCCTCACTAAGGGAGAGGCCAGTTTTCCAACGGATAGTAGATACTTCCGATTCAAAAAGGTAGACGGGACATTGTCGGTGGGTGGCAGAATGGCTACCACGACAGTTAGGGCAGCACCGGACAGTGGTAACACAGTCTGAAGAGGCATGGCTGGCCAGTGCACAGTTGGCACAGACTGCAGATGAGCGGCAGTATTTGGCGGGGTGGCCAAAGCGCCAACAAGATGTGCACTGGCGAGGAGGTGGAATATACTGGCGTACTTGGAGGACAGTGCCCCCAATAATAACTGTGGAGGGTAAGTCACGAGAAGCAAAGACTATTTTAACAATATTGGCTGGTTCTTGTCGGCGTCCGCGAGGAGGAATTGTATAACAATGTACTGAGCGGATTGGGTGATGCTGTTCTGAGAGGATTAGCTCTATGTCAGTGGAGCATTCTGCAAAAGGCCTCTGGCCGAAGGACATTGATGATGGTAAACGGACAGTGCCAGTGGATGAATTAAGCTGAATATCTGGGGACACAGAGATGGGTTGACCTGAGTTGTTGACTAGTGATGCCACCTTCTCGGCTTGGGCGGCATTGTGAACAACAAGGAGGCGGGAACCATTTGGACGAGCCGAGAAGGTGACATCCCTGTCTACCTGCCGAAGTAGAGAGAGGTGGAGCGAGAGGTCATCAGATGCATCAAGGATATTAAAAAATTTTGACCATGTCTGTGTATCGAACAGAGAGGAAGTGAGGGAAGGGGTTGGCACATACGAAGAAGGACGAGGTCTGGAGAGAGAGGTAGAGGACATAGAAGTAACAGAGACAGGAAGTGGAGGAGGAAGGTAAGGATGAAGTGTGATAATAGTAGAGGGGCTAATTGAGGTAGACAGAACAGAAGCTGGAGGAGTGGAAGACACAGTAGGTACGGCGGATGGCGTGTTCATTGGAACTGAACTTTTAGGAGGAGGGGGAAGAAGTCGAGGTCACGATCAAAAGCGAGTCCTGGGTCGTCACCGTAATCGAGCCAGTAGTAGTAGTACTCATAAAAATGTAATTGGTAGTTTTCACCACCCCACCCCCCATCCACCACGGAGCCCAACTAGGGGAGGCTGATGTTGGGTCAAACTCACCCAACAGCCTCAGAGATAGCGAAAGAGGTATACGCGGACACTGTTTGGTGTGAAATGGCAGCCGCGGACCAATACGGTGCCCACCAAACAGTGCCCGCTTGACCCTAGCCGAGGTTGACTGAGTCAACACAGGGCCAGCCGATTTGCCCAGCGGGGCCACACTGGACCGCCCGTCTTGCCCCAACCCCGCTACCAAAGGAGCTTATTGTCCACCACAGGGAACTACACCCTGCCCCATGGTGAACTCAACTCCCAGATAGAGGGGCGCAGGGAATACACGGGACGCCACGCACGGCAAACACGTGGGGAGGAGACAGTCTCACCCAAGATGACAAAAGGGGCATAGTCTGGAACATCACCAGTAGACCTCCACTACCTGGCGATGACAGGGAAAAAGGGGGGAAAAAAAAAGAAGCAATAGAATAAGAAAAAGGGCATCGCAAAATTAGTTGAGGCAGCAACAGGGACCCAAGGAGGGGGGGAGGAGAAGGCAGAGTAGAAACCCCACCATAGGTCCCCACTCAAGACCCAATCGATGTCTCCGAAGCCCCCCCCACGACAACAACGAGCGAGGAAACGGGGGGTCATTTGGTACAAATTTATGTGTACTACAAGAATATATTGATTTTTCACACAATCACATAGGCGTAAGCATTGTTTCACCCACAGAACACATCAACATACCGCATCTACCTTGGCAACATTGCCTCATCACTTCTGCTCATTTCCTCTGGCGCCACGAAATCTTTGTCCTCCACATTGTCATCGATTGGGGAATCACTCTCGCCTGTGAAGGCATCAAGGGCAACTTGAATTTCATCGTCGGAAACACCACGGCACAATATGTCTTTACTGGCCAGGTCACTGCTAACAAGTGAGTTGCCAAGACAATGGTGCACAGGGGTCACGCAGGGTCGAGGAGTGTTCCCGCCAGGCGATGTAGAGAAAGGTCTCCTGCACATGCCTACCAAAAATCACCTGCGAAACTTTAAAAATGTGCAAATGATGGACCTCGCAATTGCAAAACATACCAGTACGTCAACAGGTGTCAGTGTGAAAAAAAGTTTTGACATACCCATACGTTGATGGGACACCTCGGGTTAGCTAGCTGCTCCCCCGAATAGGCCAAAGTTGCACCACCAGCATTTTCCAATAAATCAAATTTACACATTAATTTTCCCAGTAGTAAATCAGTTACCTTAAACATACCTCTGTGTAAACAACAGCCTTTAGTGTCTTGCTAAAAACTGCTCCCCTATTTGCAGACTTGGGCTTGAGAACTGGTTTTGTAACTGTTTATGTGGAAAATCTCTGCTGTAATTAAGGCAAAATATTTACAGATTACCAAACCTTTTATAAAGTTATAAACTGAAAAGCCATCCTTCCACTGTATCCTAAGAATTTAATACCATGAAGGGGAAAAATTGTGTATAAAATAAAATAAAAAACTTCCCATCAAGTTCATAAATATGGGAGTAACTGTACATTAAGGAA
The DNA here is from genome assembly GCA_018397915.1 of Birgus latro. Lineage (NCBI taxonomy): Eukaryota > Metazoa > Arthropoda > Malacostraca > Decapoda > Coenobitidae > Birgus > Birgus latro. Next base: position 5,729 of record JAGKTI010023162.1, read on the forward strand.
ATACTGTAGTTATCATTCAACCCCTGAGTTAATGGCCTGCAGTCCATCAAAGGCAAGCAAATCTCACCAGCTTCAGACTCTAGCACATGTTTAGCAAAGTTATTCTGATAGTTAATTTAGCCTTTTCTTGCATGCCCTTAATAGCTTTCTAGTAACAACTAAGTTAATGGCAAAGTAGTAAAATATGAGCTACATACAAGAACCTGGAATGCAAGATTATATACTGTATGCAAAATTCATAAACTAGTATAGAAGTGCTAGTACTTAGCTGATGAAAAGGCAGGCTCAAGAGAATCTGAAGATCCATCCTGTTCCATGATGCACATGTAGACCTGTTTTCATATTATATTCAGCAGGGTTGTCCAACATGTGCAACCCCCAAACCAAAAGTACCCCACCCTAAATTCCCCTTAAGACTGTACAGTAATTCCCCACCTGACACTGCAGATGTGTTCCTTTAAGTTAGAGTGAAATTCGTGGTAAGTGATGCCTGTTCCCTAAGTTATATATATACAGTATATATATATATAAGGGTAAAAATAAAACAACACATTTTTATTAACAGCTTCACATAAACCTCCCCAGTTTATAATACAGCAGTAATTCCTTAACACTCCATACCTAAAATGAGAAAATGATTAACCTCTGGCTTCCAGCAAGTCTAATAATAATCATTACAGACTGCAAAAAAAGCAATGGTAATAATCTTATTAATAAAACACAGGCCTACCATCAGGAAACAGGCATCATATTTGTTAGACAACCCTGCTATATATTAACATAACATTAAGAAAAATCTGCACTATCACAGGACAGTTCTTTTATCAATATTTCAGCCACATTTCTATTACATGCAGAATACTCTTTGCTGTAATATTTAAATCAATATTCATGCACAAAATCTGACCCATGAACTGCTGCTTAAAGTTTAGTCCTACCTATGTAATACATCATCTAATCCTTTCTTACCCCATCAGAGGCATACATTGGTCAGTCCTGGCACTGAAGGTGAGGGTGACCAGCCCTGCTTGCCCTCACATGGCATTCTTAGCTATACCCCATCTATTGCTCAATTTAAACCATTAAGGATCCTAGTTAGTTCCATGGTAAGAGAAATGAAAATAATTGAGATGTTTAACCTTGTGTTTATCAAAATTTGGTGGATTACCTTCTTTAAACTTTATGTAATTTTAGCTCTAGGTCAGTTGTAAAATATATCTTTACTGTTCAAGAATAATTTAGCTCAGTACAATAAGTAACAAATATTACTTACAACTTTCACCTCATTCTTAATCACAATAACCAATGACAAAACTCTGATGACTGAAGCACTTATAAATATACAGCAAATGAAGTGAGTTGTTAGCCTCCCTTTACCTTCATTATAAGGTATGGTAGTGCAGCATATGGGTCAACAGGCCATATTCTATGTGGCATTATTTAACTTTCCTTTGCATACTATCAGTTACAGCTTGTATTAATAACATAAGAACACTAATATAATGTCTAGAATAAACTGCTATGGCTTAACTTTCTTGCCTGTTATTTATATCCTATTGTAACAGGAACTGAAGAGAACAAATAACTGTGGAAAAGATGTTTGGAAACCTCAAAAGCCACTTAGAATAAGACCCAGTAAATCAAAAGTACAACACTCACCAATGGCGATACAAACTCACACACCAGGACACAGATAGGGCAGCTTGATGGAGGACGACACACTGGGAGATAGGGCGGCCTGATGGCGGAACTGATGTGGAGGCTATTCATCCATGTCTATCCCCTCCAGGACATCACTTTGCCCATACCTTGCATAACAAGGGTATCTCACATCAGATCAAATATAGTGAAAAATAAATACAAAAAAGCAAGGTATCTCACATCAGATCAAATATAATGAAAAATAAATACAAAAAGCATACCTGGTGAAATAAGCCATATATTACATTCATCATTCAAAGATATCGTTCCCTTTTAATCCCTTCTATCCCCATACAGTTTTATTTTCCCCATGGCACTCTGGAGAAAAAGATACATTATTCTGACCTCCCTCCACATGGGAGGGGGGGAGGGGGTCTAATCTCAAAACTTCCTGGTAGTAATAAGTACACAAAGATGGTCGTCATAGTGAAGGGATCTGACTAGGAACAAGACTCAATATTGCCCTTTAACTTAACATTCCTCCCTATGCATAAAGCAGCTGATATGGGTAAAAGTAGGTCTGATGTGCTGTATCGGGCCCCTGGTAATGAGCTGGGTGTGGGAGGGATGGGAGTTTCTTCCAGTCAGTATCAAGCATTTTTTTTCCAGTGTTCCTTCTACCAGACCTGCAAAATTATTAGTAGACCTTCTAACAAAATAATAATGATAGTAGGAAAGATGGTAGCGGCAATCATGAGAGAGAGAGAGAGAGAGAGAGAGAGAGAGAGAGAGAGAGAGAGAGAGAGAGAGAGAGAGAGGGAATTAAATGAAGGGCATGAGAGAGCAAGACTAAACCAACATACTACCTACTTCAAAGCCTATATATTCAGTCTTAGCACCTCTGCATCTCTTCCTGTCACCAGCTTTCCAATGCCCTTAGAAGTAATGCGCTGTTCGACTAGCATCTTGTACTTCACCACGTAATCTGCAAGGCAAGAGAGAATAAGTCGTTGGAAATTACTAGGAAAGACTAAAGAGGAAAGATTAATAGGGTATACTGATTAATTCATATATTCGTCTTAACTATTTCCCACTCCCCCATCTCTCGCAAGCATGGGACACAGATTTCTTTACATATATTCGTATTTCTCGCCTCTCAAAATCGGTGCCGACTTCTTTACTTCTTCAGTACCGGTCAATTGGTGAAAATTCGAAATCCAGGTAATCTGTACAATCAAATTATGTACCGGGAAATCTGGATTAAGTGCCGGTAACTCAGCAAAAATTCAAATTAAGTACCAGTAACTCGGTGAACACTCGAACACTCAATTTAAGTACCACCAACTCAGCGAAAATTCAAATTAGGTACCGGTAACTCGATGAAAATCCAAATTATCAATAACGGTGAAAATTCAAATTAGGTACCGGTAACTCGGTGAAAAGCCAAATTAAGTATCAGTAACTCGGTGAAAATTCAAAATAAGTAGCAGTAACTCGGTGAAAATTCAAATTAAGTACCGGTAACTAGGCGGAAATTCAAATTAGGTAGCGGTAACTCAGCGAAAATTCAAAACCACTAAGTAGCGGTCCGTCAAATTCGAATTCAGTATCGGTATATGGCCTAATTCAAATTACGTCAATGAAAATTTCAATTCAGTAGTGAATATTCAAATTTACGGTAGCAGTAAATCGATATTCAAATCCAGTACCACTAGTCTATGAAAATTAGTTGCTACCGGTAATTAAGGAAATTCCAATTCAGTACTGAAAATTGAAATCCGGTGCTGGTAATTCAAATTCAAGTTAAGTACCGGTCACTGAAAATCGATGAAGTACCGGTAAAATTCAAATCCAGTACCGGTCAGTGAAAACTGTTCAGTACCGATAAATCTCAAAACTCCAATAAAGTATCTGTAATAAGTGGAAAATTGAAATTCAGTACCGGTAATTCTGCGAAAAAAAAAAAGTACTAGTTAAATTCAATCCCGGCCGGTAAATCACTAAAAATTCAAATCCATTACCTATAAATCACTGGAAATTCAAATCCATAACCGGTAAATCACTACCGGAAATTATTCAATTACTTCAGGCATACCCGTAATCCACTGGTACTCGTCATTCCTTTGGATCAATTTCAATCTGTTTGGCCTTCATCAAATCTAATCACCGTTTGGTCTTAATCAAATCTTTAATCAAATAATTATATTTTAAACATAGTGAAATACCATAGTAGTACTGCCACTGAGTGCCAGTGACGACGCTGGGTGTCTCATTATCTTCCACATTTTTCCTATTTAGTACTCCTATACTTATCATGTTTTCTAATGATCTCCAGTCACTGCTTTAATATTTCTCTATAACTCAAAACTATAAATAAATAACTTACCATGCTAGGCCGAAGACAAAGGAGCAGCAGGGTCCAGAGTAGAAGCGACAGGCCCATCCTCCCCGGCTGAAACGACTGCTGCAGAGAGCTGGTCCCACCGGGAACAGCGGTGAAGGTGTTGCCTCAGTGAAGGATGGGCTGCGAGTGATGCAATGATGAGCGAGACTTTCTTTCTTTTCTATAATTTCCTCCCCTATAGAGAGGGCCGGGCCATTTTTTAGCCCGGTCAGAGTATCTCCGAAGTGGAGATTGGCTTGTATAAACTGAGTGGATGTCGGGAGAAGGCAGGCAGCAAGGCAGAGGGCAGGGAGGTAGCAAGCGAGGCCGGCTGATGGTCAAAGAGGGCAGGCCGGGGCGGGAACAGAGTGGAAACCGCGGCACGATGGAATGGCGCCGAGCAGTCGCGGCGCCAATGGAGTGGCGCCGTGGAGTCGCGGCGCCGATGGACAGGCGCCGGCGACGAACTGTAGATGGAGTTGCCCCGACGATGCCCTCAGCTCCCAGGCCCTGGATGGAAAGGGCCGAAAATACTCGCCCAGCTCCCCAGCAGCAGGTGGAGGCCAAGGAGGGAAGGCCCAGTCACGGTGGTGGGAGGGAGCCCCGATCCTGGTGGAGGGAGGAAGGGTGAAGTGGGGACCCTTAACCTCCTGGTGGGCGGACAGGGCTCCTCCGAGGGGCGACAGGCCCATCCTCCCCGGCGGAAACTGCTGCAGAGAGCTGGTCCCACCGAGAGCAGCGGTGGAGGTGTTGCCTCGGTGAGAGATGGGCTGCGAGTGAGCGAGACGCGGCGCCGCGGATATATATACTCCCGCCCAAACTTACCACCTTGAGCAAAATCCGCCTAGAACAAGAGCCCGCCAAAATTTATTCTAGCCTTATTTATGCACAAAACCAAGCTCTTTTGAGTCAAATGATCCTAATCAAGGTTAGAAAGTATTTTCGTACTGTAGTTCAATGACACGTCGTTGTGATAGCTAATAATTTCATTTTCCGGTTCAAATTTCAAACCGCCCGCCGTTACCGCCCTTCCCGCTTGGATTTGAATTTTCCCTCCAAAATGACCGAGCCCATGAAAGTGTCACGCCCTCAGCCCTTGAAAATACCCCCATGAAATACCCTAGAACCTTCGAAAATTACCCAAAACCCTAGAAAATACCCCGCGACGCTGAGATATGCCCCACGACCCTAGAAAATGCCACAATGCACCAAAGACGTTATGAATCTTATTTCCACCCCATGATCCACCTAATGAAGACAATTTATACATCAACTTCAAAATTTTGCACCGTATTTCGACCGATTTTCATATTTTCGTTCTTTTTTCACTCTAATTCTAGCTAAGTGTCTCAATACTCGCTCATTTTCCTTATACGCCTTCACTTCATTTTTTTTCCAATATTATAGATTCTGTAACTCATTATTTTCGCCTGGTAGCTGTTAACGCAGAAAACAAACGCCATTACATATGAATACGCACGTCATTGTGTTAGCCTTTCTCGTCTTCAAAAGAAAATTTGTTCTCGCCTCTAGACGCACCGTACCTTTTGCACCTATTTCCCTTCCCATCCGTAGCATAATTATTCGTTCAGCCCGTTTATTCGCCCTCACGTAGTCATCGTTAGAGTGAATTAAAACGGAGAAAAAATAAACATGGGATGACGTTCTCCCCACTCAGACACATAGCACCACGCTTTCACGCTGACCCTCAATTTTTTCACCTTTTCCACAATTATTCACCTTTCTTTGCACTTATTCGTATGCTTCTCATTTACTATAGGCACTTTTATGTAACTTTCCGACCGTTTAACACAGCTGGTGAGCGTAACTTACCTTATACAGAAGCTGGTGAGCGTAACTTACCTTATACAGGAGAAGCGAAGGGCAGCAGACCTAACACTCCGAGTGTCAACAAGGAAGTGACAGTCTTTCTTTTGGCGCGAAATTTGGCGCCAAGGGACAAGAACCACACTGCACCATGCATAAATAAATAAATAAATAAATTATTATTTCGCCTCACGATTCACACAGTTAATGATAATTACTGCGAGAAACAAGAAAACTCACATTGAAATTATCTAGAAAAAAAAATTTCTTTGGCGGAAAGTAGTTTCTAGAACAATCGATGGCGGGAAATTTGAAATCTTGCCGCAAGGGGACAAAAACCCGCCATGTGCCGTGATTATTATGGTGCTAGAGAGGGGCATGTATGTGGTGGCACCAATATAAATGGACGGTAGAACTACCTAGTGATATATCGTCCCAAAACTCACTCCCAGTCCCTCGAATTTAGGACAGTGGAGTATATAAGGGCTGCTTTGGCCTACAGTCCATAAGATTCACACTCAGATCACGCGAAAGCTTTGCCATTGCACTTGACATCTCAAAGGCTTTCGATCGAGTCTGGGATAAATCTTTACTTTCCAAACTGCCTTCTTACGGTTTCTATCCTTCTATCTGTGCCTTCATCTCTAGCGTCCTTTCTGGTCGTTCTATAGCCGCTGTTGTAGACGGCCATCGTTCTTCTAGATCTATCAACAGTGGTGTTCCTCAGGGTTCTGTCCTATCACCAACTCTCTTCCTTTTATTCGTCAATGGCCTTCTAAGCTGTACATCTAACCCTATCCACTCATACGCTGATGATTCCCTTCTTCACCTTTCCACTCGGTTCCCGCAACGTCCATCTCAGCAGTTACTTCTGCAAATAAGGGATGAGGCTATGGCACACGTAATGTCTGACTTGGCTCGTATCTCTGACTGGAGCAAAAATAATCTTGTTGATTTTAATGCATCAGAGACTCAGTTCTTACACCTATTAACCCGACAAAATCTTCCACAGGAGTGCCCACTAATGTTTAATAATGTTCAGCTTGGTCCTGCATCATCCTTGAACATGCTTGGGATTTCATTCACTCGGGATTTATCTTGGAAAGAATATATTACATTTCTTGTAAAATCTGCTCCCAAAAGATTAGGTGTGCTAAGCCGACTCCAAACCTTCTTTACCCCTGCACAGTTGTTGACTTTACGCACGGGTTTTATTCGCCCCTGTGTGGAGTACAACTCTCATGTGTGGGGAGGCTCCCCACATACAGCTCTTTTCAGTAGGGTGGAAACAAAAGCTTTTCGTCTCATTAACTCCTCCTTTTACTGGCTCCCTTCAACCTCTGTCTCTTCATTGCACTGTTGCCTCTTTATCTCTTTTCTATCGCTACTTCAACGGTCACTGTTCCTCTGAACTGTCTGCTTGCATCCCTGCACCTCTACGACGGGGAGGGGGTTCCAGAAAGATGCAGTTCGGGGAATAAAAGAATTCTGATAGGCGGAAGTTCAGCAATATGGCTGTGTGACATTCCAGTCATGAGCGCTGCCAGATGCCCTTGTAGCACGAGGGAAGGGCATGGAGAGGTGGCACAATGGACACAACTTCGTCTGAGCATTTACCATCAAAATATCTGTAATAACGTTCCTTCTTGCTTGTAGGGGAGGTTATTTATTTGTAATAGTGGAGTTATTAATAATTCCAACAGCTTTGTTCTGAATTTTGTCTAGTTGTTTTAATGCAACCTCTCCACATCCACTCCACAAGGGTGGGCAATCTTCAGACTGAGAGCACACATGACTCTTATAAATTATAGCTAACTGCTCGTCAGTTACGGATTCTGTACAATAATCCAAGTTTCTTTGAGGCGGTTTTAGCAAGTGGTCTGACATGAGAGGTCCAGCTGAGGGCATTGTTAAGTGAGACGCCGAGAATTTCAATACTTCTGGATGTGGGAATATTAGTAGCACTGAACGTAATATACGAATCTGGCAATATCTGTCTATTAGTAAACTGTATATATTTGGTTTTGCTAGTATTCAACGAGACAAGGTTGTTTTGTCCCCATTCACTGATCATAGATAAGTTTTGATTTATGGAGATGGCTGTAAAGAGTTGAGAATTAGAGATATCAGACTTTGTAAATGGGTGTCTGAGTGTGAATGAACTATGAAGTGTTGAATCATCTTGCATATGAATGGATGGGACTGTGGGTGACAGATAAGAGATCATTAATATGACCAGGAACAGGGTTGGCACCAGAACTGATCCCTGTGGCACGCCGGCGGTAATTGAGTGGAAATTGGAATATACATCATCTACTTTTACTCTTATTTTTCTGTCGCTGAGATATGAGGCAAGCAGAGGAAAAAAAAGACGTTAGTCCATAGCAAGGGAGTTTGGACAGCAGGGAATGATGCCATACTCTGTCAAAAGCCTTAGAAATATCAAGGGCTACTGCATGAGTTTCTCGATATAGGTCAGTTGATTGATGGATGGTATGAGTCAGGAGATTGAGTATGTCAATGGTGGATCTCTCGTGGCGAAAACCATACTGTATATCACTAATTAAGTTGTTGGATTCAAGGTGTTCAACTATGCGCTTATTGATTAAAATTTCAAATACTCTACCAAGAAAAGATGTGACAGCTATTGGTCTTTAGTCAGAGGGATCAGAGGGACTTCCTTCATTTGGAATTGGGTGGATATTGGCTTCTTTCCATGAATTAGGGAATGAAGAAGTACGTATGCATATTCTGAATAATTTAGCAAGAACAGGGGCAAGTTCTGGGGATCACTTTTTCAAACAGTTGGAGGACTTCCATCTACTAGCCTACAACTACTACTTCTTCTTGTGCTACTGCTACTACTACTACTGTTATTATTATTATTACTACTACTATTACTGATACTACTACTACTATAATTACAAGTACAACTACTATTACTACTACTACTGCAAGCTAATTTTTCTTATGTATTTGTACCTAGGTACTGTACGTGTTTACGCCTACGTCACTTCATGTCAGTGTATATGCATCAATGTGTATACTCGTATAATTATGTATGTATACTGTACATGAGTGTGTGTATGTGTTTCATGGGAAAATTTTATTGCAAAACACTATTCTGTATATCCAGGTACTGTATGAACTCTGTACATAATATGCTGAGCACTGATCTTAAATTTGTACAGTATGAAGGATATTAACAATACTGTATACTGTATATACTATATATTATGTACTCAAGCTATGTAATTATATTACGAAATAAAGTGAAATGAATGAAAGTACTACTACTGCTACCACTACTACTATTATTATTAATAATAATATTATTATCATCATCATCATTAA
>JAGKTI010023163.1:0-14933 GCA_018397915.1 Birgus latro
CCCTCTGCTTGAAACATGCATACTTGGCCTGCTTGAAGAAGGTATTATTAGAGTTTCATTCAGCCGCGCTGTATCAACATTTTTATTTTTTCAACATTTCCTCGGGGTGGTCTCCACAGCAGGTAAGTTTCAACTGTTACAGATTTCTTATGCATGGAGGCCACTAGTAGAATGGATTTTTCCCTCTGTTCTTCAGAAAAAAAGAAAGCAGAGGCTAGATTTGTATTTCCTGCGAATTGAATAATTACATGAAATATATTTGGAAATCGCAGGCCTAATCTCCTAAGGGAGTATGCTGTAATGGTAAAAATATGCAGTGCAGTAATATAGTTATGCAGTATTCATTCAAGCTATTGGCAGCTCTCACCCTTAGATTGGTTCTTCACTAAACACTACTGTAAATATTTGTAAACCTGTGTGTTGTTATTGGGGTAACAAATTCTTGTTTACAATTTTTAGATAATGTTTATTTTACAGGAATGGTTAGGCTCAAGTTTAGGAACCTTGGAAACTACTTCTTGAATACATACAAGAAAATAAGAGATGCTCCTAGTGGCTCTGAGGGGTCTTCTGGTATGAAGTGGCCATTATTTGATTCTGCCAGTTTCCTGATTGATACCCTGGTTGATGAATCACCAACTGAGGCCACCTTAACAGTGCCTTCAACAGAGGAAGTAAGTTTTAAATTATTATATGTATATACATTAATATTATTCCAATATTATTATTTTATGGCAGTTTTCTTGGCAGTACCATATCAGTTTCATTTACATTCTATTATGTATCCGAAAAACACCTACATGATTGTGTGAAGCAAAAATTAAAATGACTGTGATAAATTACATTCATGAGTATGTGAGGAAAAGGTATGGAAGTCGGTGAGGCTTGGGTACTGATGAGATCGAGCTGGCCGGCTGGAGAAAAAGTGCACGATCAGGGATTTGGCACCCATTTTTAACGTGACAGCGTTCGGATTGACTCTAGCGGATATGTTTATGTGAAGCTACAGAATGTGGTGAAGGTTTTTTGGTGCATCAGATAGAGCCAGGATTCCGAGGGCTTGAATGATGAGTGAATGGAAGCTTGGCCCATTGGACTGGGCAAATTTGGTTTGTTATTATTAAATGTACAAGTCCGACTCGGCAGGCAGTACCGAATTTGACAGACTAGCCGAAATGGTAAGAAACTCGGCTGAATGTCGTGTGACCAAAACTGACTGCGAATTCCCTCAAACTCGGCGCGGCAATGTACTATCGGCAATTTCCATCAGGGAAAAACGCCCGTGTGACCGCGCCTTAGTAGCACAAGCGGCATAGTAAATCCATCCCCATTTAAAACATTGCTTTAAATATCACTGGGGTCCTCATCCGTCTAATATCCCCAACAAACTTAACAACAAAAGTATAAGGGAGAGATCCAAATTCAATCACAATCCATATAAATCGCGTTTTACCAGATTACCAGACATGCTCAGTCGTGTTCCCTAGAGTCACTGGAATGAGAGACTTCAAATGGGAAAAAGTTTGGGCAGTCATAAATCTCTAGGGAAAGCATCCTTTTACCTCTGTTTTTCCTCTCCTAATATGGAAGTAGGAAGGACATTACCCTTGAGTTATCTGTCACATGCTGATGACGACAACGATGATGCTGATAAGCATCCTTTTACCTCTGTTTTTCCTCTCCTAATATGGAAGTAAGTAGGAGAGGACATTACCCTTGAGTTATCTGTCACATGCTGATGACGACAACGATGATGCTGATAATGATAGTAATGATTGCTAGTGTTGGAGTAGCTTTAGTTTCACACCATTTTGTTATGAGAATCTCTTCACCCTAAGGACAAGAACAAAATATGGGATGGAATAATATATGTAAGATTAGTTCTACTGATCTGTGTTTAGGTGAAAAATAACAACAACGACAACACACACACACACACACACACACACACACACACACACACACACAACTAATGATTACTTAGCGCAGCCTAGAATTTTTCTGCTTCAAACGAGAATCCTTTATATTTGATCCATATTATGCATCTGTTTCAATATGTAGGTACTATATGGACATAATATGTATGAAATTAAACAAACGGTACCAACATCTTCCTCTTTCGTACTTGTTAATCCTTTCTTTTGGGGGGAGGGGAGAGTAGGGGGAGCATGAGGGGAAGCAAGAAAGATAGATGACTGAGGGTTGGAATGGTGGTCACAACCTGAGCAGAGCCCCACACGTCACAGTCACCAGGCAATCAGCGCTGGGTGAAAATTAGCGGGGGACGCGCCTGCAGGGAGGACTCAGGTAATGGCTTAGTTGTAAATTCCAGGGAGACACTTCGGCTCCTGGCGAGTGTAGACCAATTACCAAATATTTTTCCAAACTGTTTTATTCGCAAACACGGTATGTCGTACAAAAGGCTCCTAGTTTTCGAGACACATTTATTACAACCTGATAAAGACTGGCACACACACACATACACACACACATACAGTATATATATATATACATAAGTTACTGTGTACCGTATCACATTGACCATCAGTCCAGTGCTCAAGTATAACCTTAGCATGCATTCGTTCTGTTAGGGATTAGCCAAAAATACCTTCCCCTTACTAAATTGCCACCTGCATGACTTTGCGACGCATTACTCATCCCTTCCTCTGTATGCCGCTGTGATAAGTCCCTCTTATCCATGGGTCCTAGTCTCCAATACCGATGGAGCATCTGTACTGGGAATTAGCCATCAGATATAAATTAGGACAAAACATTCCAGTGTCACAGTAGTTTTCTCATTTTGTTTCTTTAGTGCTTTGTTCTGCACTACTGCACAACAACATTACGAGAGACCTGTATAATTTATAACAGGAATGCTGGAGAGGGACAGTGTCATGCGGTGGCACCAATACTGTATAGTCAAGCAGTTTCGTTGCCTGGCTATACACGTACACACATCTCTCTGCTCCCTCCCTATCCCCCAAAAGGAGGAGGATGGAATGCTTTAGAAGGATAGGTTCAGCCTGTAGTCCATTGAATTTACTTTCAGATGAACCTGGGGCCAAAAAAGCAACAACCCAGCAATAGTATATACTTAGCTGATTTATGAACAACTGGTTATCATTTATCCGTCTGGTTTTCTGACCTCGTAGACACTAACCCGGCATAATCAAGCAGGGGAAAGGAGTGAATGGAGAGAGAGGGCGTGATGGCAGGCGGAAGTGGGAGGCAGGAAAGTTAGATGAGCTGGGAAAGAGGCCGAGGCATACCGTAACAGATTCAGTAAACACCCTTCAAAGTTTCCTTACGATATATGTTGGGAATCTGGATCTTGAGGTTCAAATCTATATTATCTTCCTTTTTTTCGTATTCTTTATTCAGTCATTTCAATACTTAAGTCTACCTCATCTATTTTTGTTTCTTCTTTCCAGTGCTGAAGTCTCCATCATCCTTTTTCTTTTTTTGACTTCCTGCTCTCTTTTAGTTACTCACACTACTTGCGATATACAGAAGTAGTCACATTTTGTTAAGATTTAGAATATTTGTTTTTTTATTTCTATACTTGTTACTGTTTACTTTTCACAAAAGTTTTCCTGTATAAAAAGAAAGTTGCTTTTATGTGACCCTTGAATTTTTCACGTATATCTTATTCTTCTTCTTCTTATTATTATTAAATTGTTACTATTACTATTATTATCATCATCATCATCATCATCATCATCATCATCATCATCATCATCATCATCATCATCACCACCATAATCATCATCCTGACCATCATCATCATCATCAGTTAGTCCTCATCTCTCCTCACGCAACAGACCATTTACATCAGAATCTGCTTTCCATCCCAACGCAAGATAGACGTCTATCCTTTTTCTATATCATACTTTTTTTTTTTTTACTGTTTTTCCATGAGTTCTACTGCTGATTCATCTTCGCCCCTCTTCCCATTTCCTTTCCCAATCATTCTTAACTTCCTCGCTATCAACTTAACGCCAGCCACCCGGTCTCATCAACGTCGTTTTTCTTCTTTTCTCCTCCTCCTCCTCCTCCTCCTCCTCCTCCTCCTCCTCCTTCTTCTTCTTCTTCTTCTTTTCTTCTTCTTCTTCTTCTTCTATTTCATTTTCTTCTTTTTCTCCTTCACTTTAATTTTCTTTTTTGATTTCTCCTTTCTCTCTTTCTTTTTCTATCTCGTAATCTTTTGTTTTTCTTTTCTTCTTCTTCAGTCCATTTTTTTAAATCATTTTTATAACCATTTTTTTGTCACTATCAGTCTCAAGACTATCATTATCATCACCATCATGATCGTCATTATCATCATCATCATCACCTGCATCATCGTTACTTTCCTCACTATTGTCATTATCGCTCGTAAATTATTATCATCATTTTCACCACCACCATCATCCTCATTTTGAACCCCTTCTGATCAATGACGTATTTTACAGTGCATCCTTATCACCTCCAAAGATTATTCTCAGCACAGGAAGGAATTTCAGAACTCGAGATGTTAGATATAGCCTTCATCAAGCCCTTCACTATACGACATACCCATTAAGCGTAATTGTTTAGTGTTTATAAAGTCTATCAAAATGAGATGGGCTTCCCTTCATAAAATGGGATAACAGCAACAGTATTCTCTTGGTCGTCTGTTAGTCTTCTTTTCTGTTTTTCTGCCTGTCTGTCTATCCTTCTGTCTGTCTGTCGATCCAGCGCCATTGATTTCCTGTTAATTTCCCTTCTGTTTCCACACTCTAGAGATTAACAACGTTCAAGCTTACTGTGCACAAAATTCGTCGTGGCTTGGAAAACTATGAGATGGAGAGATGTAAAAAAAAAAAAAAAATCCTCATTTTCTGGAAAACTCTATTATCCGGCTAATGTCAGACGATTATACTCACCTGAGAATGAGACCTAAGAGCTTGGAAGTGTTAATACAAGCATCACTAGCTTTCATGGTCAGGACAACTCTATTATTTTATTACAACAAACATCAGGCGATTTCATTCATCTGAGAGGGAATTATAGTAGCCTGAGACTCTTAATTTTCCCTCTGTTTATACAAGCTTGATGAATGAAGTATTTCGCACTTAATATGCATTAAATTCTTTCAGCTTATAACACTAACGGAATGAGATATGAGGCAGACTTTCTCAGTGGGTGGCATATTTCTTATTTTGGTTAATCATTTTAAAAAATTATCTAAGTTTAGTGATTCAAAATGAGTTTTTATTATTTACCGTTTTACAACTAGAGGTTCCTTAAGCTGAATGAAATCGTTCAGGAGCAGCAAAATGTTATGTAAGTGTGTCATTGTACTGAATGAGTAAATAATCCAGATCAAACACTGCGAGTTGCCAGGACGACTTAAAGAGTGTGAACAGCCAGAGTAATCATTTTTCTCATATGACGTCTTTCTCGTATCATGCTTTCTGCTTCCAGTATGGGTCTGTTTGGAAGGTAATTTTCGAACTTGGGGGTATAACATAGACTTCATTAACCTGTTCAATACTAGAATCGTAATACTAGTTCAATAAAAGTTCCTGGAAATAGCGAGAAAAAAAATGCTATCTGCTGTAGGAGATAATGAGACGAAACGCCGATTAATACACTCAGGTTTCCATGACTACTCCCAGCCGAAAAAAAAAAAAATCGCCTGGAGATTTTTGGAGCAGAATATGAGAATCGTCCCAGCCATGAGAGTTAATGGTATCAGTATTAACTCTTAGGCTCTTATACCATTCTCAGCTAAGTGCATTCATCTAACGTTACCTGGAACATTATGCAAGAGTTGTCCACACCAGGAGAGAGTTAACGTTTGATCTTCGGCGCAGTCTATATTCTGTGATGGCGGAGCAAACTGAATACATCTTTGTCTTGGTTACCTAATGCATCTGGGAGGCAAACTAAGCTGCACTAACTTTAACCTGACCTAGAAATACTATTCACAGGGGAGAAACTGCAACAGACACGTATTCTCGTTGGTAAGGTGCTTCGTACCACCATTTTAGCCTACAGTTTCATGTATTTTATCTGTAACTTTATAACATAATGTGTACTAGTAACAAACAAGAAAATCATAAAGGTGTAACATGTACAATTTATCAGTAAGGAAGAGACATTACAAAAATCCAGAAACCATCAAGATCATAGTCCAGAATCAAGCCCAGAATGTAGGCCAGAGCATCAAGAATATAGCCCGCAGTCTTCAAAATATAGCCAAGAACATAGTCAAGTTTCCTTAGAATTTAGCCAAGAATATAGTCCAGAGCATTATGAATATAGTCTTCATTATAGCCCAGAGCTTCTCAAGTGGGGTTCCCGTCTCCGGTTCGATACCAAGAGAGCGTCGGCCTCTCCGGCTCGTGCTCACCCCGCCTCGCCTAATCATATCCCCGATACAAAGGAGTGAATATTTTTACCTCTGCGTCAACTTCAGCACTTTGTGACGCTCCCACTCGATCCCGTTGGGCTTTGAGGAGATCCAGGCCAAGAATAGACCATGCTCATTATTCACTGAAAAGTTGAATTACCCACGGCTTTAGGGATAATTAATGAACCACTGTTTATGGAAATGATTTTGTGTCCCATTGTCAGGATCACTCGGATATTCTAACCAGCTAATGCAAAGCTGTTTTATTCATCTGAGAGGGTCATAGGAGTTTGAAAGCGTTAATATTGCCATCCGTGTGGTTGGAACAACGCTAGTTTTCTTTTCGAGCTAACACCATATGATTATATTAAACTGAGAGGGAGTCATTAGAGCTTTCATGATCAGAACAACTCTGTTATTCTATATCAGCTATCGCCAGACGATTTAATATATTTGAGAGTAAGTTAGAGTAGCCTGAGAGTGCTAAATACTAATCCAAGAAACTGGGAGTAGTCGTGTAATAAAAATCACAAAGAATATTAAGCTCCAGTTTATCGCTGTCGGGCTATAATCGCACTTCAGTTGCAACCGCAGTGAGAAATATGAGTTTCAGTGTTTTGTATATTGAACAACATAATACTTTTGACTGGTGATGCCGTAATCATCCTTGTGTTATTACAGGTATTCAAGCACTCCAGCAAATTAATCAGCGGCATCAGACGCGGCGTTGCCCAGAAATAGCCCTTCATTAGAAACTCTCCTGATTGTATGTGTTGCCGGGACGACTCAATCTGTTGGTGTGGACGTGGGTGTGGCAGTGGGTGTATGAAATAAAATAATGATACAGGGTAGACATTGATAACGCTGAGCCGTAGCCACAACGCACGAGAAATGCCTGTCGTTGTGGAACAGGAGTGTTATATAAAGACCACGCTGTATACTGAACTAAATATAATGGGTCTTCTCTGGACACCACAAAGCACTGTCCACTTCAGTCCGATTATTTCATCGTACTCTTGCTATTGAGACGTTTGTATTAAACTTACAATTACTCATCCTGTTTAAAGGATTAATGAACGTTGTATCCAACCCTTCCACTTCAAAACATCTCTCACGCTCGAATTAAAATTGTTCAGAGCTGAGAAGAAAAATGTACACACAGAAAAAAATCCGCGGACAAGTGCATTAACACCACCTATGACTTTTCCCACACCTGGTAAAAAGAGGGGCTATCGACACCGTAATTACCATATGATAAAGGGTCCATTAGCTCATTACGTGTCCAGCTTGTTTTACAGAGTGGGTGGTGCGAGCGTAACCTGGCGGCTTGGCCTGGTTGTCTATCTATCTATCTATTTATTAAACCACCTATCTATCTGTTATTTCATCAATCTGTCTATCTATAACTGCCTATATCTATCTATCTGTCTGTCTGTCTGCCTGCCTGCCTGTCTGTCTTATCTATCATTCATTCATTTCCCCTTTGCCCCTTCAGGAGCGTAGGAACCCAGGGCTAGGCTACTGGGTCTTGATATCTAAGGCCAGAATGATCGGCAAAATCTTTTCTCAAAAACGTACTCAGCATAATTATTGGGTGTAAGATGTGGGGGAATATGTGTATACTGTTTATTAGAGACATGTGAAGAAGGGATAATTTAGCTGGAGTTACAGTGATCCCCAACTCTCTGACTTTGATCGTGTGTGTGTGTGTGTGTGTGTGTGTGTTTTGGTTTCGTCCAGACAGATACTGGATTCAGAGATACAGCAAGACTGGAATGGCAGGGTTGTGAGAGGAACACAGGAAGCGTGTCTGCCAGAGGGGGTGGCGATGTTAAAGAAAATATGAAACTTTTTTGACCCACTTGGATTTCTTTTGACTGTCGGAGTCTTAAAGTCTGTGCTTATGTTTTATGGTTTAACTTTGCGGCGAACAACGAGTCTGAAGGTCGTAGGTTAACGTGAAGGTCAGTATGCGGTGACGAATATGAGGCAACTGCCATGATAGCTCCAAAGATTCTCTAATTATCAGTACTGGAAATAATAATGGGAGAAATTGTGGGTAGCTTTATTTTTCTTATTCTATGATATATTATAAATGCAAATATACGATACGCTTCAGGATAGCATTTTGCAGTTACATTACAAATCTGGTATTAAAGCTTGTTAACAAACGTAATTAGCGAAATCAGAAGCGGAATGATATTTTACACCAGTGAATACTCATTTAGGTAACAAGATATTCTGCAGCGTTAATAGTACGTGAAATAGAAACGCTGACAACTGGTGATCTTTTTTCATGCTGAAATAAGAAAACAGTAATCAAATTTACGGTGCTTTTGTTTTAGCAAGAGTTATAGGAAACGGTGAGTTAAACAGATGATTGCTTAATTTATCTACCATTATTCTGTCAGACTCCTGTCATTCACAGCTAAATAATATAGCCTGGGGTAAGCTGGAACAGAATACTTGAGTGGTCCGATATGAGAATTTAATACTCCTGCTGTTGTCTATGCATTCCGTCACTGGCTATCAAATAATGAAATACTTCGGAAAAGCTGTAAGGTGTGACTGAACTACTGTTTGAGTGGGTGAGTGAGTGGATGAGTGAGTGAATAAGTGAGTAAGTGACTGGGTGACTGACTGGCTGACAGAATGAATGAATGAATCAATGAATGAATGTGTGAGTGAGTGAGAGGGTGACTGACTAAATGAATGAATAAATGAACGACTGAATGAGCGAGTGGGTGAATGATTGAGGTCCAACTCCGTGACCCGAGTTGGACCTTTCACCTTATTGATCGCCTCCATCTCTGTACACCACCGGGCGACCTGATGGCGGGTCGAGGCAGGAGGCGGAGAAGGAAGAGAAAAAAATCGAGAAGGAAACTGTAGTAAGAAGAAGGAGAGAAAAAAAGAGGAGAGAATGACCGTATGGAGTAAGGAGGTTAAGAAGAAGTGAGAAAAATAGAAGGGAATGGATTAAAGAAGGGGAAAAAAATGGAGAACGAAATGGGATTAAGGAGCAGGAGCAAAAAAGAGGGGAAAGGGAAATGAAGAAAGAGCATCAGAAAAAAAAGGCAAGGAGTAGGAGAAAAAACTGGAGGGGAAATGAAAGTATGTGATAGGAGCAAACGACAGAAGGTGAACAGGGAACAGAAAAAAAAAATGCGAGAGGGAAAGGAAGGCGGGGAGTTGGAATAAAGGGAGGAGAAGGAAATGGAAGTGACGACATGGGGAAAAAACAGAGGAAAATAAAAGCCCAGAGTAATAGAAAAAAAATGGAGACTTAGGAGTTAGAAAAAAAAGATAGAAGGAAATGGAGGTGAGGAATTGGAAAAAAATGAAAATGATGACTAGGTGAAGATAATGAAGGTAAGGGACAAGAGAAAAAGATTAGAGTCACATGATAATAAATAAGTTAATAAAAAGGCAGGGAAGATAAGGGTAAGGCAGGGCAGTGAAAGGGAAAGAACATGTAGAAGACAGTAGTAAAGAAAGCAAAGAAATTAACAAAGGAGAATAGGAACAAAAATTGATAAAGGAGAAATGAAAAGAGGAAAGGTAATGGAAATAAGGTATTGTGGAGGAAGGGAGGAATAAAGTAGAAAATGTGAAAGAGAGAGAGAGAGAGAAATAAAGGATTGTTAAAAAAATAGGAAATGAAAACAAAGAAAGCATGGGGATGGAAAAAAGAAGTGGTGTAAACGCAGGAACGAAGCGAGACGAAAATAGTTTGCATGAGGAAAGTCGAAGAGAGCGAAAATAACTTGAGTGCAGACAAAGAAGAGAGGAAGAAAAAGCGGGAGGAGGGAAGAAGCAAGCAGGAAGGAAGGATGGATGGATGGAAGGCATGAGAGTAAATTGTGATGGAAGAAGGAAATAGTGACTGTGGCTAAAAAAGTTGGAATAAAGAGAAGGAAGAATGGAGGTCTGGAGGGTATGGAAGGGGCAAACTAAGGTACTGATGGTGAGAGAGAGAGAGAGACAGACAGACAGACAGAGAAAGAGAGAGAGAGAGACCCAGGGAGAAAGTGAGAGACATTTAAAGATAAATGAGACGGGACATGGTTTTAGAAGAGGAGAAAATGAAGAAAAGGGTGTGTAAGGAAAAAGGAAGAAAGATAAGGAAGAAGGGAGGAAGGCTGATTGTGGAATAGATATCCAAGGGATGGAGAGAATGTGAAGATATATGGAGAGAGTACAGAACAAAGGGAAAAAGACGCAGAATCAAAAGAAACAAGAGATTAGGGAGTGGAAGAAATAATGGCGAGGAAAAAGAGATGCAAGAGAAATACCTGAATAAAACACACACAGAGAGAACCAAAGAGAAAGAGAGACGATGAAAGCAGAGAGAAAAGGAGAAAGGAAGAGACATCAGAAGACGAAGTTGAGAAAAAGCGGGCAAGGAAGGAAGCAAGGCCAAGAGCAGAAGGAGAGTCAAAAGGATGGAGAGAAGGTGATGACGTGGAAAATGCGTTAACAGGACGGAAAACAGGAAGGGGGAAATGTGAGAAGGGAAGGACGTGGATGTAAGGTGTGGGGGGCGAGATGGTGAAAATGGAAGGTTATAGCTGAGAAGAGGAGAGGAAAAGAGAGAGGAATGGATAAGAAGGGAAGAAGGAGAGAATAAAGAGGGAGGAAGGAAAGAATAAGGAGGGAGGAACGAAGGCAATTCTGGAAAAGGGAGGAAGGAAGGAAAGGAAAAATGAAGAGGAAGACGAGGATGTAATGAGTTGTGGACGAGAAGGTGAAAAAGGAAGGTTATAGTTGAGGGAATGAAGAGAGGAAGGAAAGAATATAAGAAGGAAAAGGAAGAGCGCGAGAAATGAAGGAAGGAATGAAGAAAAAGATAGAATAAGAAGAGAGGAATGAAAGGAAGGAAGCAGGGATGGCCGAGAACGTAAGGAGTTGGAGGGGAAACAGGTGAAAATAGAACGTTATATATTCAGAGGAAGAAGGAAGAGGAGAAGGAAGGAAAGAAGAGAAAAGGAAGGGAAGAAGGAAGCAAAGAGAAAGAAAGGAATAGAAGAAAGAAGGAAAGAGGAAGAAAAGAGTAAGTAATGAAGGAAGGAACGAGGGAAAAAAAGAATAAAGAAAGAAGTAAGTAAAAAAGGAATGAAAGGCGGATATATAAGAAGCTTGTAGCAAAAGGTGAAAATGGAGGGATAAAGTTTAGGAGATGATGAAAGAGAGGAAGGAAGCGTAGGAAGGAAGAAATAAAGAAGGAGGAAGGAGAGAAATGTGAAAAAAGTGACCGGGAAGGACGGGGATGTAAGGCGCTGAGGGCAAGAAGGTGAATATTGACGGTTCAAGCAAAAGAGAGGATGGCAGGAAGGAAGGAATAAAATGGGAAGAAGGAAACGAAGAAGCAAGAATGGAAGGAAAGACGAGAGGAGATGGCGTTAAAGACGCGGAAGTGAAAATGGAGGGTTAAAGTTGACAAGAGGAGGAGAACAGGAAAGAGGGATGAAGGAAAGGAAAGGACAGAAGGAAAGATGGAAGGAGAGGAAAATGTAGGGTTGGACGTGGATGTAAAGAGATGGGACGTGGAGGTGAAAGCTGAGGTGAGGAGAGAAAGGAAGAAGGGAGGAAGGGGGGATGGAGAAAGAAAGATGAAGGGGAGACTAAAAGAAAGGATGGGGTAGATCGAGGAAGCATGCAATACATAGGAGGAAAAGGGTTAGGGAATTAAGGAAGGAAGAAAGCAAGGAAGGAGGGAAGCAAGTAAACAAGCAAGGAGGGAGGGAGGGAGATAGGATGAGTGGTGGAAGGTGGTAAACTAAAAGAAAATGCAGGAAAATGAAGAAAGGCAGTGTAGAAGGAAGGAGAGGAAGGATAGAAAAAAAGAGGTATAGGTTAAGGTACAATACAGAGGAGGAAGTAGGAAGGATAAAAAGAAGAAAGGAAGGAAGAAAGGAAGGAGTGACAATGGAAGAAGGGAAAGGAAGGAAAGAGGAAGTGAAAAGGGAACGAGGAAAGTAAGGGAAAAGAGAGAGAGAGAGATGCACACAGGTCAAAGGAAAATGGCTGAGGACAAAGCCAGCATGAAAGGAAAAGAAGAAGGAAGGAAGGGGAGATGGGCAAAAGGAATGCAGCAACAAAGGGAAATGCACGAAGAGAAGATGCGCCAAAATGCAAAGAAATCAGGAGCTGTGGGGAAGCATGATTAAGATGGGAGGCAGCAAGGAGTGAAATAGAAAAGAAGTAAAGAAGATTGGCGTGGAGGAAATTAGATGCACAGAAGAATATGGTGACGGGTAAAATATTATTTTGACGTAAGGACGGACGAAGGAGGGCGAGAGTGAAGGAGGAAGTGATTGGAAGGAGGGGATTGGGTAGGAGAGAAAGAGAGTGAAGGGAAGGACGGATACTTAGTTGGTGGAACGGAGTGGGTGAAAGTGGGAGTGAGTGGAGGGAGGAGTGGAGAGAAGATAGGGGGAGTAGGTGGATGGGGGAAGATGGAGGGAGAACGGTGTACAGAAAGAGAGGATGAGAAGAGGGGGAGTGAGTGGAAGGAGAGGTAGTGGGTGGAATGGGGAGTTGGCGGAAGGAAGGAGGGGGAGAGGGGGAGTGTGAGGAAGAGGGGGTGGAATGGAGGGAGACGATGGAAGGAGGACTGGATGGAAAGATGGACGATAAATGATTAGGAATTATGCCAATTGATTACACGAGGGTCTTCAAGGCAGGCAATAATATTTTACCAAGTCACAGTCTTTCCCACAGTACGACACGCAACAATCAACATTACATCCATGTTCGTAATTGTACTGCAGGGTGAACAAGGACACAGGGTAAAACAAGCACTGTTCCAGAGTCTGATCGGCCAAGGAACCGAACTTGGTTTTTTTATCAGTTGTGGGCCATGTATGTTAGCCATTTCACTGTCTTAGAAGAAAGCTTAGAAATAATGCCTTTTGACAGAGCGAAGGATCCTTAGGGCAGATTATCAGTCTTTGTTTATGTTCAAAATACACGATGGTCCATATGTAACGCTCCTCTTCCGTTGCTCGTGTGCTGTGGGGGCCGCTCAGTCAACGTTACTGATGTCTGTTCGCATCATTTCTCCCATTCCTACTCCCACTCTTACTCTCTCTCCCACACCAGCAAATTGAGCCGTCCTGCACCAAATAAGATATCACCAGGTGAGTTTCTAGTGAAGCATTATTTACGGACACCATGTATTTCCCCTAGAATACGACATGAAACAGTGAAATATAAATCTAAGTCCTTAACTGTACTGTTGAGTGAAAAAGGTCATGGGGGAAACATACATCGTCCATGAGTTTGACCGGCCCAAGAATCGAACTTGAGGTCTTTAGTTGTGAAATGAATATACTAACATTGCACCAACGACTCCCCAGTGGAATGAAGGAGTGGGTGGAAGGAGTGAGGAGGAGTGGTTGGAAGGAGTGACTTTAAGTGGGTGGAAAGAGTGAAGGGAAGTGGGTGGAAGGAGTGAGGGGGAGTAGGTGGATGGAGTGAGAGTGAGTGGGTGGATGGAGTGAGGGTGAGTGGGTCGATGGAGTGAGGGTGAGTGGGTGGAAGGAGTGAGGGGGAATGGATGGAAGGAGAGAGAGTAGGTGGAGGAACTGGGGTGCGTGCAAGGTAGGAGGGGATATGAGTCGAAGACGGGTGGAAATGGGGGAGTAGGTGGAAGGGAGTAGGGGGCATAGGTGAAAGGAGGGATGGGAAGTACCGTAGGTGGAAGGAGAGAGAGGGCATAGGTGGAAGGGGGGGGACAGAGTCTAGGTGAGCCAGGATGAGCTGAAGATGAGAGGAGGAATGAGTCGAAGGAAGGAGGAGTAGGTGGAAGAAAGGAAGGAGCTGTTTGGAAGGAGGAGAAAGAAGAAAGAATCGGGGTGCCAGGGGTCAATTTCCCCCAGACGATGGTCATTAACATTTTTACCACTGGTTCTTAATCCCCTCCAATTGCCGACCTTAACAACGCCTCTCCATCTATTTAATCTGTTTATTTGTATCTATTCCGGCCCGGCGACGCTCCAGACAAAAAGACCCAGACAGTGAAAAATCGAATCGTTTAACAGAAGAGAAAAATGACAAGAAGCGGATGGCCCAGAAAGCTAGAGCCATCCACCCGGCTAATCCGAGAGTCACAGCCAAGCTTTTCATTTGTCTTGCCATTCTGGGTCTTCCGGAGTCACGTTTTTGGCGGGCGAATTTTTGGACTTGCGTCTTGCCAGATATTTCTAGGTCAGGTATTCTTTCAGTGCTGAAGAATTTACCATTATTCCTTTCAAACAGGATGGCACATTTATCCATTTATTTTTCTGCCACTAGACGATTTTTTAAAACTTAAGACGGACCTCTCTTTTGGCGAAGGAATTAATGGGTGTATTAAATCGACACATTCGAAAGGCATCTACAGGCTAAGTAAAAGCTTCAGATGGTAGCAAGACTGAAACATGTTAAAGGACATGAGTATAGAGTAACCAAGAGCCACTGTCACCCACGGCTCTGAAGGGGTTAATGTAAAGACGTTATTGTAGTGAAAGGGTTGAAAAAAAAATGAGAGTGCCTAAGGAACATTGGACGCACC